>OY101448.1:83588696-83822040 GCA_956483635.1 Panzeria rudis
TGTCATCAAATTTTTTGTACCTATGAAATTTGATTTGCGTCGTTAAATTTTTGGTACCTTCCAAATTCGATTTGCGTCGCCATTCGATTTACGTCGCCTCAGTTGCTTACAAGTTATTAGCAAAACCCCAGAGTTTAGTTTACATCTTTGTTTTTTAGATGTTTTTACACAGCCGGCGAAATTTTTGTTCACTCCCATTTCCATTTGCGTCGTCATTTCGATTTAAGCCGTCTCAATTATAAAAAGGAAAAAACAAATACATGGAAGTCCAATTTTTATTATGTGCAATACAAATTCGATTAACGTTCTTTCGAATTACGTCGCCATTTTTTAGAACCAATCGCGATGTAAATCGAGGGATTACTGTAGTGAATTAATAGATTTTTTTAAATTTAACAGCGTGCACTTAAATGAATTCGACTGTATGCAATAAAATTAGATTTGCTGTATTGTGGGGCGTGGCAAAAAATTTTTTGCAGTTCTCGAAACGTCATTGATATACCTAACATTCTAGGGGTGACTGGTGCAAATTTTACTGTTTTGACAATGTTTTCAAATAATATTAAAAAAATAAACATTTTCAAACCAACCTTTCATTTAAATGGTTCAACTGCTGGTTATTTCTTTTCTTTTCATCACAAGTACTTAAAAGAAGTTTTATCTCATAAAAAAAATAATTAATGGGATATGGCTCGGCTGTAGAGAGTATGCTTCACGTCCGGGAAGTCCGGGTTTGTATCCCAGCCATGTCAACATTTTTTTAGTTTATATTTTTTTTCTTTTGAAATAATTTTGCTATCAATATAGCGGAATTCTTTATCACAGAAAATTAAAAAAAAATTTTTTGAATACCGGGATTTTCGTTATCAAAAACGAAAACTTTTTCTGTGTGGGCGTGACATTGTCCACTTTTGTAAGTACAATGTTAAAGATTGAGTGGACTGAAGGTTTAATAAGAATCTATAAGTATAAGTAGCTGAAACAATTTTTTATTTTAAAGGGGGTGTGGTGCCCACTTTTTTCATCATAACTTTTAATTATGACGGTATATCAACGTGTGTACCAAGTTTCACAAGAATCGGCTGAATATAAGTAGCTGCAAATTAAGATTTACTTTGTATGGGCGTGGCCCTACCAGCTTTTCTAATCATAATATTCTATTGTCACACAACCCCAATGTGTATGCAAAGTTTCATAAAGAATCGGTGCAGTGGAACTATTAGGAAAAGCTGTCACAAGATTTGCCATTAACAAACAAACTAACAGAGCAAGTAAAAAAAAGATTTTGAAAAACTTGGGTTGGACTGCACCCTAATCGCCTAGCCCGCAACATCTTTAACTTTAGATTCCACACTAACAATAAATACTTTAACCGAAAAAAAAACATTGTAATCATGTCAATAATATAAAATATAGATGGCAGTATTGCAATATTTTGCAATAAGCAATATTTACTGATTGATATTACAACATTATTACAATAATTTTTTTGATTTTGATTGGTGATTGCGAAATTGCAATCAAAAATTAACTTTATTGGTATTGATTTAAAAAATGTTTCAATAAAAAATATTTATTGGAGTAAAAGAAAATGCAGTATTCAATATATTGGATTTTTTTCTTGCAATCATTTTATTTAAATTTTTACAATAAAATAACATTTGAAATAAAGTTCCAACAGTCATTTGTTCGATCATGTGACTGGTATTGCTGATGGAAATATCCATCATCAGGTAGAACAAAGTTTCGATCATTTTCTTAAAACAATTTGAAAAAACTGATGGAAACTTTTGTGTACGTGTGATTTTGCGTCTTTGTCGAACTTATGAATTCTATCGACTATAGAACATATAGCTGAACTGCTCACTCCACTGCTTTTTACTAATCATTAATGATATAAATTGTAGTCACAGCTGACTAATCAGTCCTGATGAATATATCGGTCAAAGCTGATTAGTCAGTCTTGATGAATATATCCGTCAAAGCTGATTAGTCAGGCTGGATGAAAATATCCATCACAGCTGACTAATCAGTCTTGATGAATATATCGGTCAACCCTGTTCCTGTCCGCAACACACAGTATAAGTTTTCTGCCAAATATTTTTTAAAGGAAGTATTCATCGCGTAATAGTACACAGAAAAAAAAATTACTTATATCCAAGGAATTTTTTCATTAATTCTATGAATCTAACATGAAAATTTTTTCCCAAACTTTTTCATTCACGCTAGGAATGTTTACCTAAATTAATTCATATTTCTTAATAAAAATATTTAAAAAAAGTTCAAGTATTGAACTTGTATAGCCTGTTGTACTAGTCTCAACTCTTTCTTTTCTGCCAAACAGACTATTTGATACGAACTGTATCTGTACACTATATTGATAAAAAACACATTTCAGAATTAGTTGAAAAAATATTGAAAATTTTTTTCAAAACAACTTCGATTTCGTAAATTTATTTATTAAAAACTAAATTCATATTGCGTACACAGGAAAAATAAGTACTTATATCCAAGGAATTTTTTCATAAATGCTATGAATATAACATGATAATTTTTTTCCAAATTATTTTCATTCCAGATAGGAACTTTTACATAAATTAATTCATAAATTCTTTAAAAATTATTTTTAAAAATTCAGTATTGAATTTGTATAGTCTGTTGTACTAGGCACAACTATTTCCTTTCTGCCAAACAGACTATTTGGAATTAATTGTATTTTTTCTTTATATAAATAGAAAAGCATTTTAGAATTTGTTGACAAAAAAGTTGAAATTTTTTTTCAAAGCAACTTTGATTTAATAAATCTATTTATTGAAAGCTAAATTCATACTGGGAATGAAAAAATTCCTGTATTTTATTTATAAATTACTAAAATACTCGTATATGAACAATAGATTATGAACTTTTTTCATACTGTTTATGTTCAAACTTTTTTCTGTGTATGAAAAAATTCATGTTTTTTATTTGTAAATTAATAAAATATATGAACAATAGATTATGAACTTTTTTCATAATATGTATGTTCAAACTTTTTTATGTCTATGTTTTTGAACAATTTTTTTAAATTCTTTTTTTAGAATATCTGAAAAATTTATTAAATGCTTTATTTAATATATGTTTTTTTATTTTTTAATAATGAACACTTTTTTATTTTTACCGTCGGGAAATAATACACTAGCTGTCTTTTTCTAACATATGCATTTTTTAAATATTAATTTTTAACGTAAACAAATGTCTAAATGTATTCAACGATAGAGAAACAAGCCGCCATGATATGTCGGCGGCGGCGGCTCAGCACGGAAATAGTCAGCGGCGGCTCAAAGTCGGCTTGAGCCGACTGACTAACAGCCGCCGGCTAAGATTTTATATATAATTTAGAGTAATTATAAAATAAACTTAACTGCAAAACTTTTCATTTCATATGAAAATTAATTTATTTCATTTAAGGGCCGTTTCACAATGTAATTTTAAAGTGATTATTTTAATTTTCTATAAATAAAAGTGAATATGTATCTGTTTGTTTGTATGTTTGAAAGAAATGGACTCCCAAACCAGTAAACGATTCCACAGTATATTACTGATGGTGTGGAAGGAACAATTGGACAAATGTTATAATATTTATGTAAAAAATTTGTGTAATAATAATTCAAACTTCATTAAAAGATTTTTGATTTTGTAAAAACTATTACTATTAACGAATATAATTTTAGTCTTCCCATAACAGTTATGGTTAATAAGAATATTTTCTGTGTTTATGTTTTGTGACCAATTTCGTTTGTTTATGTTTTATATTTTCTGTTGCCCATAAATAGTACGTGTGGATGAATACTTCTTATTTGGTATGAACATCATATCGGACATCGCATAGGCTAATGTAGACCGCTTAGAGCCATTTTTCGTCCATACTCTGACATCGATGGCCAAACATATGGCTGAGCATCAATGTTAGCCATGATATTCGCCGTCCACAACCATTTTTTTTTATTAATACGTCGGGTGGTTACTGGTCTGCCGCATGGAACATTTTTCAAAAACTGAGTTATAAACTAATTCTATATAATTAAGGTATATAAGCGAAGCAAATTCTAAATAAAGCAATCAATTCTTTTTTGATCACAATCAATCGTTCGTGTTAAATCTTTTTCTTTTAACATCACAGCTCTTTTCAAATCCGCAATCCGTTTTTCGATATCTAGAATATATTTAAGAGATATCGAGCTTTAACATCGCCTCATATGCACAATTTTAAAGTTTACTACACAGTTTTTTGCGCCATTCGTCACCTTTTGTGCTATGAAGCAAATTTCCAATTTAAAAATAAAAATATTATTGCTTGCATTTGTAATGCTGCATGTCATATTCAAAGAACGTCGACCGCTGAAATACACATTAATTAAAAATTAAACTATGTATTTATATGTAAAGTTGCATTAAGAAATAATTCTAAATGCTTTATAATATATTTGAGCATATCAAAGACTTGCTAATACATTTATTTGCTTAGTAACGATACAACTTATGTAATGGTATAAATAAATTTTTTTATTAAATATATTCAGAATATTATAATTTTTTAAGTTTATTGCATTATAGGATTTTTGTCCAGACCATATGAGTGTTATCTTTTGTTGATTACACTGCGGTTTCGTTTTTATACATACATTACTTTGACCTATTTGAAAGACATTTAAAAATATTAGTGTAATAAATGGTAAATGGGGCACACAACAGGTTTGTATTGTTTTAGTTAAATCTTAATAACTTTTCATATATTGCGCAAATAGTTGTAACAACTTTAAGTTTCTCCACCCACGTTATTATTAACAAAAAAATTTATCGCGTAAATTATTTTTAAAATTAATCTAAACATTCTGCATCGTTTTTCTCTAAAAAACATTTTTGTTCCGTGCGGCAAACCAGTAACCACCCGACGAATAATGGACTCATAAATATGTATTTGTATGAAGCGTTGATAATATAAACAGGGTCATACTGTGCAAAACCCATAATAATACAAAAAGAATTATATAAAAAAATGGCAGATTTATTTAGTTCATTTAAAAACCCAGAAAAAATTTTCATGTTTTTTGAAGCACTAAAGAATTAAAGCGCTTTATTCGCTTTAAAATATAAGCTTGTTCAGAAGCTGATTTCATAGCGTCACAGCAATGCAGGTTTTGAAGCGAGAACAGTATTTACTTTTTACTTATACAAAAGCTTCGTACACGAGCTATACAAAAAAGCTGATTTTATAGTGCTGATCCAAAGCACGTTTTTAAGCGAGAATGAAGAGTAAGTTTATTTGAGTTTCTTGGTGCCGTTTTGCAACAGTGTTTTTGGTCGAGTGATTGGTACGTTGGACTTCAAACCTGAAGGTTCTTAGTTCGATACTAGTTGAAGTTAAAATAACAAACATTGAGTAAAAATATGATATTAATAAAAATAAATAAAGTAACGAAATAAGAAAAATTCAAAATGATGTTAACGACGCCAATCCACATCGAACCATTTTTTCATATATTTTCAGTTCTAGTGCTGAAAATGTTGATGATTTTCAGCGCTTTTGTATACAAAAATGTAGTACTCCAATCCGTAAACTCGCCATACAAAAATCAGCAGCGATATCAGCAGGTTTGACAGCGTTTATTGGAAGCCACTTTTTTACTGGGAAGGGTCGCTAAAAGTAGCAATGCCATTAAAAACTGGCTAATTGCCACTTTAGTCGCACAACGGTCACCCTGGATACAACATTATAAAATAAATTCATTTGGCTCCCACCATTTATTTTATTTCAAAGTTGACAAATCATAAAGAGAAATATTAAAAATATATTCCAATCATTTTTGCAAAATTTGTTAAAAAAATAAATATAAAAATGAAAAATAAAAGTGAAAAAAATAAATAAATTGATCCCAAAAAGGTTTTAGTCGGCTACATATGTGAGCCGAATCAAGCCGCTCGATTGCTTAAAAAAGTCGGCGGCGGCTGTTAGCCGACTTTGAGCCGATCGGCTTGTTTCTCTGGTCAACGATGATATATATCTCCATTAATGCCAGTCATATGTAAAAATGTATTAGTATAAAAATTTTGCGTGCACTAGTTTCGGTCATACCCCTGCAGACAAAATGACTAGTATGTGGTTAGAAATATACTAGTTGCTTTTTTATTCAGACTAGTTGCCTAATTGTCCTTTTTCCATATATCGAACTATCGATTTTAACATTAGGTTGTCATAGGAGCCCAACTAGTTCATTTGTACATAGTTATATGCTAGTTGAAATACTAATTATTATAGACTAGTGCGCTTACTAGTTTCTTCATTTATAGTTTTTTAAATATTAAAAAACATTTGGCTCAACCGGGGCATGAACACACAGTCCTCATATTTCAAGGCATGTACTCTGTCCACTGAGCCACTTTCTGCTTATTATATTTGGATCTAAAATTTTGCTTTATGTATTTATTTACAGCTGAAAATATGTAAATTTATAAAAAATAATTTAAATTACTAGTTTCCTTACAACTAGTTGTATGACTGTTCCAAAACGTTGTTGTTTGACTAGTATCGGTACTAGCCTCATTACAACTAGTAAAATGACAGTCCTTTGGTGACTAGTAACTTTACAACTAGTAATATAACTGTCCCAAAACGTAACTAGTTGTACATTTAGCTGCAGGGTTCTTGTAAGGGTTATATATTTAATACTAAAGATTGAAAGTAATACTTGATAAAAATTTATAACAAATTAATAAATAACAATTTTATTAAAAAGATAAAGTAAATAATTACTTACTAAAGATGACAAAGAGAGCAATGCACAAATTTACATATTACTATTTGCTTTTAGCATAAAAAGTATTTTAAAACTACTGTCACTTCAGTTATTTCTCCGAGGAGCGTCTACCATCCCGCTAAAAGAAAATAGCCGCTCAGCTGGAGCAAAAGAAGGTAAAGGCGTGTTAAATTTTAAAAACATTTGCCTTATTAGCGAGTATTTGCTTAGAGAACACAAATTAGTATCAGCATCCAATAAAAACATGTCTACTTCCTTACGTATACCGTCGTTTTGAACAAGTTTTAGCTGACGATATAGGCATTATAAAAATGCTTATTTTTCCAATTTGATTCCAATCGTTTCATGAGAGCTCGTTTGAATGTTTTTTTTTTAATAAAGAGAAGTAACACAATCAGGCAATTAATGCCTACCAGTTAACTAATTAATGGGTTACCTTCTTTGGGAAAGGGACAGTGTAGAGAGAACAGGTGCTGAAGTGGGAGAGAGATAGAAAGCTTAATTCATTTACAATCCGCCTTTTGCGAGTTTTTTTTGTAGAGCAGTGTTGCAAGCCCCTCTAGTGTCAAGTAGAGGCATTGAGTTGTTTAAGCGTTGTTGCCATTTTATTAGTTCTTTTAATTCGCCGACGGTTCTGCTACAATACCGACGAAGGAGGGTGCTGTGAAGTGCGTTAGAATATGTTAATATTAATCGCTGGTGGTACAGTCAAAGCGATCAGTGCTATGCCTTCATAACTTCAACAGTCCAACAACAACCAACACTATAACACACCAATGCACATGAGAAAAATGCATGATGTTGTTGGTTTGCCTGAAACTAGTCTTGAACTCAAGACCTCAGGGTTTGTAGTCAAACGCACTAACTACTCAGCCAACAGCACCCTCAATGTTAATTACTGTTTCAATTTTCCAATAATTGAGTGATTGCATCTTTAAATTTTGCAATAATTTCATTGATTGGAAATTTATTTTCAAGCAATATTTGTTTATTGATATTGCATAAAATAGCTTTACCAATACATTTTTTTATTGAAATTGCAATAATATTTTTTATCAATAAATTTTTAGAGAAAATATTGCAATAAAAGTTTTTCCCATTTTATTGATTGCTATTACAAACCTGATTTTAATCAATTTTTATTGCAAAATTTCTGTCTTGTCTGTCAAGAATAGATAATGGGTCTCATACTTAGTTGAAATTAATCAGTCGTGGCATCAACAGTGAGATTAGAAAATAGCAGAAAAAAATCTTTGAGCATTAAAAAAAATCAAAGTTTTCATTTACATATTACATTAACTTGAGAAGATTTCGGTTTTTTCAGTTGAAAACTCCGCAACTCGACAGCAAAATTATCTTTAATCTTTGCAAATAATGTTTCTGAACCTTCCCAATAGCTTCAGAGATATTGCAGAACTTGTCAAAAAAAATTACATTTTGTTTTTAAATTTTAATAAAACATCCATAAAAATAAAAACACAACAAAACTTCAGTAGTTTTTACAGGTATTTGGATTGATATGTTCCAAGCAAAACGTGCCATATTTCATTAAAATCGATCGTCAACTTTTGATTTTATTCGCAATTAAGTGAGGGAACTTAATTGATATAATAACGATTTTCATAAAAGAGTAAAAGAACAGCAACTCCCTAACTGCCCTGAGTTGCGCCCTAAAGACAAATTATGCACAGTAATTAAACAAATGCTGAGAAAAACAAAAACAAAAATGTGTTTAAGTTGGAATCATGTTGTCAAAAGAGTTGATAAGTAGGTGTACAAAATCTGATGGCGGGTCTGAGAGCGAAAAATCGAAAATTTGCTTTATCTAAAAATGAATTTTAGTAGTTTGAAATTATTTGTATCCTTGAAGTAACTGAAATTATTTGTTGTAGTTAATTCAATTTTGTTGCTATTGGTTTTTAAGTTATTAACAAAATAGTATGTATTTTTTTCGTTTTCAAGCTTTATGTATTTTTTGCGCTAGGCTTCACTGTGTGGTGGAGACAGAATCGCTGCTCTAATGAGTCGTTTGAAGAAGCAATTGTAATAAATACAACTCAGAAAGAATTATCTAAAATCTCACACTTTTCTACTCAAAACACTTTTTTCGAATTAATAAAATACATATTTATTTTCAAGCAACCAAAATTCGTAATTACAAAAAAGTAGCACACGTAAAATCTAGGCTTTATTTACCAAGTTAAGTAGCACTTTCTCAATTAAGACACACAATAAACCTTTTAACAAAACCAACAACATATTAGAAACATATTTCTTTAGTACATTGAATAAATTACCTAACAATATTGACCAACAAAATTTGTTACACCACAAACTTTGCAAACTATCTTACCAAAGTGTATATGAACTGAAGACAAGTCAAACATTATTCTCCAAACGAATTTTTAATATTTTTTTTCTACAAACTTTTTTTTTTTTTGATCAACTTCCTATATTCAATTTACTGCTACTATAAATGCATTTATAGAAACTCAGTACCAACGCACAAACACACACAAAAAAGCATGCTTTATAAAACAAAAAGTATAGCATACTTAACTGGTTTTTATAGTGTTTTTTTTAATTTGTTGTGGCAAATGGTTTTCTAAAAATATAAACAAGCATTCAAAGTTCTTTTTATAGTTTAAAGGAAAGTTTACTTGTGCTCAATTTTGCCACCGCTTTAATTATATTTTTTGTGTTATTTTCAACTGCTCCTCTTTCTTTTTAGCAAAAACCAATTTAAAAAGCTAAATAGAGAGTATAGAAGACAAAACCTAGAAATAAAAAGGATCTAAATTGAATATCTTTGAAAAGATATTTATGAATAGATTTGTGCATAAAATATAGAAAAAGTTAGCAGGTCTTTGAAACAAGAAAAAAATTTAATAAAATATTGCAGGCACAACCACATACACCCAAACAAAAAGCGGCTTAATACATAAATGAAAATGTAAAAAGCAGTTGACATGAATTTCTCTTTAAATCACAAAGAAGAGCTTAATTGAAAACATTTTATAGTTTGATAACAGATAAAATAAAGAAAACTCATTTTCAATTAATTGGACCTTAAAAAATAGTTATATGGCACTATATTAAAGACTATACTTGAGATTACACATACAACAAGAAAAATGCCAAGAAGTACCACTATATTTTTTATGTGTTATGACCCATTAACTACAACAACAGTCGAAATGCTTTCGGATTTATTAAGACCGCAATAATGAGAAATATATTTCTTCATGTAAAATTGAAAAATTTTTATTTGTTAAATTTTTTATAAAAAATTTAAAATGTAAAATTTTACCATTTTTATTCTTTGATCAGAAAGTCGCACATACTAGAAATAAAATAAGCTATAATTCATGAAAATAGATGGATAAATATTAATTTTATACACAATAAAGTGAAATAACACGAGTTTTGTAAAAAAATCGAGTTTTGTAGGGGCTGCTCCACCGATATTATCATAACTTGGGAAAGGGTTGTCAAATTTTATTACAAAAAACCACTAAACAAAATTTAAGCAAAAGTACCCTTAAGGTGGTTGAATATTAATTATCCTTGATAATTTTGGAATTATTCAGATTGCAATGATGAAAAACATGTTTTATTTTGCAAAATTGGGTAATTTTTTTTTAATTTATAAAAAATCTTAATGGCTAAACCCCGTTTTTATTAACTAATCATAAAGAAACACATACTTAAAATAAGATATTTCATCAAAACTGATGATAAAGTGAAATCATCTGAGTTTTCCTAGAAATGATAGTATTTACATTGTACAATAAAATTTTTTTAATAACAAGATTCTAACGGCTGATTCTGGCACAGACCAGCATTCATTTTACCGGGCTGAATTGTTCAACATACACACTGCTCTTTATGTTATAAAAAAAAGTATTGAACACATCTTCTAACTATTCTAATTCAGTATAATCATGTCCAAAAAGGGGGATGGGGGAATTTAACAGCCCCTAAAATAAATACCAGATGTAAACTTTTAAAACACCGATATACGTATGTATTTTTGGTGGCCTCTACCAGAATCAGTTGCTAGAGCCTTGTTATAAAAAAAATTTCCTTTTGTTGTACAGTGTATTTATTCGCAATTTTTGCAAAAATTATCCAGTTTTTGTAAATAAAAAATAAATAAAATTTTTACAATTTTGCAAAAAAATATATATTTTTCATCATTGTGGTCTAAATAATTTGCAAACCATTCAGTGTATAAAAAATAATGTTAGAACGGCATAGAGGTATTTAAATTTTATTTACTGGTTTTTGTATTAAAATAAAGATTTTTAAGTGTTTTTTCAGAATTAAATTGGACTGCCCTTTCCGTTATGATGAAATCGGTGTAGCAGCCTGTTGACAAATCCCAAATTAAAAAAAAGTATCCATAGAATTTTAAATTTTGACTGTTTTTGTTGTTAGGGGACCATAACACATAAAAAATATATAGTGGTGATCAAAGGTCTTGCCAAAGTTTCATTTTGTTGCAGAGTGTTATTGGTATTAGGACGGTGGGTTTGATTCCCAACGGACACTTGTATTTGGAACATATAAAACGTAAATAGCTCAACAAAGTTTTATTAAACTGTCGATGGTAGTGCGCAATATTCTCCTTTTTTTACAAATGATTGCAAAAATATTCATGAAATTTTTTTTACCTAACCTCAGACAAATAATATTTCTTTAACTACTTTAAATGTAATTTCTAAGCATTTTTCTTTGATTATGTTTTAAACTTCCTTTAGGGGCATTTCAAAATGGAAAATAGTACATATGTCAACGGAAACCGTTGCAATAGTAACGTTATAACGTTTGCAGTGAGGCTCAAAGATACAGTTTCCTACATATAGAAGTACAACAAGAGCACAGTGGGGCCTATTGCAAAATTAAAATAAATAATATCTTAAGCTTAAAAAAACCATTTCAGAGCATTTATGCTATTAAGTAGCAAAGATAATATCTCCTTATAGACATGGATTTCGAAAAGGATGCACCACAGCTAAACACTTTCTACAATTTTCTATCGCTGTTGAACGCGGCTTTTTACAAAGGAATCAAACAATTGTCATTCACACTGATTTTGGCAAAGCATTTGATAAAGTTAGCCGTTTACTTCTTGTAAAGAAACTACAATTAGTAGGTTTTACGGAGCATAACAAAATTAATATACTCATATTTATCAGACAAACGACGCAAACCATGTCCTTTAACAGCAGCCATTCTAAGAGTATAAATGTTCCTTCTGGAGTACCACAGGAAGCCACATGGGGCCGCCATTATTCTCATTGCTCACTGACGACTTTCCTAAAGTTATAAATTTGTCAAAAATTTAATGAATGCTGACGATGTCAAAGTTTATCTCAGCTATAACTAACTTTAGACCACCAACATCTTCAAAAGGACTTAAGGCCATGTCAGATAAAACTTTTGCTTCGCGTTGCGTTACAGATTCGCTTTGACATCTAAGATGAAATGTACATACTTATACGAAACATGCTACATAAATCACTTTTAACGCAGCGTGAAGCGAAAAGTTCGGCAACTCTCATCTTTTTGCTTGCTTTGACAATCGGCTGGAATTATTTTCTTTTATTATATTGCCAAACGAAACATATTGCGCGTTTGAATCTGTTTTAATAAGAGGTAAATATGTATGTGGCATTTATTTATTTATAATAAATCGGAAAATAACATAATTGACTTTTATTTTTATAAAAAATATATATATAAATAGCAAAATTATCAACTACTTTTTTGATAAACGATCAATGCGCGAGTGTTGTCAAAGTTTTCATTGTGTCATACACCTTTTGCTTTACACTTTTCTATCAAAGTTAGAAACGTCACGCAAAGCGACAAAGTTGTATCTGACACGGCCTTTACACTAGGCTTGCCAGACGGGATTGAATGAGCTTGATTTTCAAGATATTTTAGGTACTGCCAAGTTACAAACAAGCTCAAATAAAATGTTTCAAGCTGAAATGATATTTTTGACAGATAAAAAGAAATAGTTTACAAAATTTTATGAAAAAATATGTCGTAAAGTTTTATCCAAGTATGCAAAACTAAATATAATGTTCTTCTCGCTCATCACTCAGAAATTATTCATATGTATTTTTGTTGACAGCACTGTACTCATTATTGTTTGCGAGAGCAATATGGAGCTTTTCTTGTTTCTACATTTATTTTCAATGAGCTCTTACTACACTTAGAGTTGGAGAAAACCAGCCAATTTGTAAATAGTAAAGTCAGAAAACAAAAAAAAGTCTGATTGATTGTGGAGCTGATTTTTATACTTTGATAATATTTTAAATTTCTATGAGATTTTTGAGTAGAAGTTCCCTAATGATCTGCATTAGCCTCAGTGGAATGCGGAATGTATTTTTAATAAAACAATTAATATTTTACAAAATATAGACGTATTGATTAAAGAAAAAGCAAGTTAAAAAATTTTAAATTAATTCTAATTCCATAATTCCCAAAAGAATTGTTTTAATTAGAAGTAAAATGTATTTCGCCTTACAAAAGTTACATTATTAATATGACATAACTTTGATGAAAACTGCTATGAATTAATTTTTTTGTACAGAAACCTGTGACAATTTAAATAAATGTAAATTATCTCATTAATGTCTGTTACATCACACATACAGTAAATATCAACATTTTACGTAGTATAATAGAAACTGCATTTAATTATATTATTTTTATATTATCAATGCGGGATATGTTGCAGCAATTGTCTTGAACGTACGTGTCCTATAATTGGTGAACAAGTACCTTAAGTTTGGGTCTAGAACTTATCACTGAGTATCTTAATTATGTTAATTGACCCTCTCCAATGACAACGCCATCTAATATTTACCGGTCCCTTTCATATAAAGTTCCGGAACTTGAATCGGTTGCTAGTCCTTTGCAATCAGTCACGCGACCTATCTTGTTATGACAGGTTTTTTCCATCTAGGGATGTTTTTCTTATGTTTTTATATTGTTTATGTTATGTTTGTAATATTCTTTATTTAGACGGTTAAGTGAAATTTAAATGAGTTAAAATTTTGGCAATTGCATAAATATTTTAGTGTGTCAAGTTCTCTTTTGACAATCAAGCTAATTTTAATCGAATGTCAAGCTAAAGTACTATTTGAATCTGGCAACCCTAACTTACACGCATTCCATGAATGGTGAAACATTAGCTTAATGGAGCTTAATTTTAAGAAGTGTAATTAATGCGCTTTGTACGAAACTACCTAAAGGCTGCTGATTAATTTCTATCCGATTATAATGTTGAATAAATTGACAGTTTTCAAGATCTTGGAATATTATTTCACCCTAATCTGAGCTTAGCTTCTCATATAAAAACTGTAGTATATAAAGCATGGGGTACACTGGGCGATATAAAACGTTGGGCTAAAGAGTTGAATGATCCGTACGTATATTGCACTAGTTCGTACAATTCTATAATATGGGATCCTATTTACCAAATTCATATCAATGCAATTAAGTCGGTGCAAAAACAATTACTGTTGTTTTTTCTTCGAGGATTACATTTTAACTCCCTTAGCTTGCCTTTATATTCTGCTCGACTTGGTCTTATTAAACTTCCTACATTATACAGGGGTACAGCTATGTTAAATATGTCATTCATTTCGAATGTAATTTTTTCTGATTAATGAAATATCCTTCAGCATTCTTAAACGTCCATCCCAGAATTTATTAGTCCCAGTTAACACTATGCAAGTCTTATTGATCAGCTTCTTATTCAGCTGTGAGAAAAACAGAGAAATGTGTATTCATTTCTCTGTCTTTCTCGCAGCGAAGCTGATCAATAAGACTTGCGTCGTTTAAACGTCGACTTACCATTGTCTCTGACATTTTTCGAGCTAATTATGCTGATGTCCTAAACGTTCAACAAATTATATAGATTCATCGACTTTTCATCAACACATATGAATACACATATGGTTGTTTATGAATCCTAAAATGCTGAAAAGATTGTGGTATGATGTGAATAAAAATCATACAGAATAATCTAAAATTTAAGAAATTTACCTTCACATTTTATAAATAATTACACTGTGCTAGTCGAGAAAACCGACAAACAGTGCACCCACTGGGTAAATTTAATTCGATTAGGTAATTTTATTTTTGAAACGCATATTATAACAGTAACGGAATGTATATTGTTCAAGAAGTATTCCGTGCAATCCTTTTTAAAAGAGTAAGCATTTAAAATTCTAAGCATTTTTGGTTTTCACTGATTCTAACATTCAATAAAAAAAAATAAATACACATTATGCGGATTTTCTGTTGCTTGTTTATGTTATAAGTACCAAAAAGTACATGCATAGAAATAACACACACACAAATACTCAAAATATTTTGTACGTAAAATTAACTAAAATTGCTATTGAAATTATATAAATACGCATTTAAAATCAGTGGTGTAGTGGTCAGTACGTTATACTATTAAACGAAACCTCACATGTTCAATTTCAGCCAATACCATGCGTGTGCTTTTTCAATTTGTAATGATAAATGCATTAAATTGAGTAAGTTTATGTTGTCTTCGTGCAGCTAATTTACATACTGTGCTTTGGCTAGATGGTTGATACGTTGGATTTCAAATCCGAACGAGCTTTGTTCGATTCCAGTAGAAGTTAACATAACAAACAGTCAGTAAAAATATACATTTTATAATATAATAGTTAAAGATATGAAATAATAAGCCTCTTAACATTTAAAAATAAAGGAAAAATCAATTATTTTTACGGAACTTGGGGTTGGTTAAATAACAGTGAAAATAGCAGAAACAAGGAAACCTTTTTTATTTTTACGGAAGCTGCTATTAGTTCTTTCGACAGTGAAATTGATCCAAACAAATAAGGAATCATTAATTTTGTATGGTTTTAAATCTGTTAACTTTTTAACACTTAAAGTTGAATAAACTTTTTGTTAAACTTAAATGAAAAATAAGTAGACCGGTTTTTATGAAATAGTGTAAATTCAAATTATTTTATTAAAAATAGAGTATATTCGAATATACAAATCAGATAAGCAGAACGGATCAGTACTATTGATTTCTACAGGCCGCTATACCGTCGCATCAGCGTTCTTACCACTTATGAAGGTGGATGCTTTTTATAAGGAAACATCAGTTATTTAACTAAATTTTGTCACGAAATAGAATGCAATACTTTTTCATGTAAATTCTTGCATACATTTTATTTTCAACTCAATTTTAGTTAGCCGAAATCTTTTTTATCTGATTGAATACAACACTCACAGAAGCTCTTATTATTTTTTGTTTTGTTTTTCGATTTGATAAGCATTTGTATCAATACCTACAATCAAAGCTGTTTTTTTTTTTGGTTTTGTTTTATACATGCTTAAACTGCCTTAGTGATTTGTCTGCATTTAGTTCCAGATAACCATTAGATTACGCTGATTTCAATGACGTTCGACATTTTTTAATGTTAGCTCTTAAATAAGAGATATATAAGATCTACAATTTCAGTTTTTGGACTTTATGTTATTGAACTAAAGGCTCAATTCTTAAGATAACACATGTTTACAGTACATTGCGTTCCGGAAAAATTTTACCCGTTACCGACTACATATGTTATGCAGATTTTAAATATATAATTAGAATTTTTATCAGCTTTACTTTTCGAAATATACCGTTATGTCAAAAATGACGGCACTTGTAGGATATATATGAGCATAACTTGAGAAGGCAATGCTCTCTCTATTCAGTTAAGTAAAAAATTCAGAACTCGACAAGAACATAATATTTAAGCCGTATAAACATTATTTCTAAATCTGCACAGTAGTTTTTGCTATATCGTAAAAGATTGAACATAAGAAATTAAAATTGTAAAACTTTATAACAAAATAAATATACAACAATGAGCCATTTTTTTGTCCAGTAGCTTGTAGCTAAATATATTCCAAAAGAATTGAGCTGTTTTCCATTGAAATTGGTGTACAACTTTTGATTTTATTCACAATTTAGTGAAAGAACTGAATTGATAAAAGTTTAATTTCCATACAACATTAGCAAACACAAACATCAAGTCTGAAATTGCTGTTGTATGAAAATTTAATATTTATCAATTCAGTTCTCTCGCTGAATTAGAATAAAATTAAAAGTTGTGCATAAATTTCAATAAAAAAAGGTCTCAACTCTTTTGGAATACCTTTAGCTACAATCTACTAAATCAAAAATAAGCTCTTGTTTGTATTTTTATTTTTATGTATTCTTAAAATCAAAAAATTCAAAATTGTTTATACAACTTGTATTTTTTTGGGTTAAACTTTTATGATATCTCTAAAAGTACTGAGCAAATTTAGAAACAATGTTTGCACGGCCTCAAGACTATTTTGTTGTCGAATTTCGTTTTTTGCTCTTTACTGAATAGAAAAACCCCTTCTCAAGTTATGCTACTATATGTGGTAAAAGTGCATTACGCTATATCGGGAGAACTAGAGCTGATGGAATAAATAGAGTGCAGACTCGCGCTCAGTACTCCAAATAACTAAAGAAAGAACTTTCATTTCTAGCGAACGAAAAAGTTTTTTGAAATTTGTAAACATGTGTAATTGGAGGAAAATCGGTTCATAAGTTAACTATGCAGCACAATTATTCCTAATTAAAACTTGAAGAAATTGGTCTATGTTTACACCTAGTCTTCATACAAGCATCCGCCAAAATTTCTCCTAATTCTCGACAGAGCTCATGATATATTTTATATTTCTCTAAAATTTTATATGTAGATAACATATCTACTTAGAAATCATTTAGCGAAGTTTGAACGTGATCGTTTCATTTATATAGCTGGTACACGTCAAACAGCTTGTACAGATTATGTTTAATATTACTTAACCCATAAATGCATGAATGGAGACCAAGCTACTTTCGTGTAAAAACACATTCTAAACACGAATTTGGCATTAATTTTTGTCGAAAAAGCACAGTTTTAATGGAAAATAAAAAATATGACGGATCTTTTATGTGTACCATACATGGTACGCCATGCAAATTACTATACAGTAGACGCTCGTAAATTAGAACCACTTTGTTCCAGGGATTGTTCTAATTTTCGAAAAGTTGAAATTTCTTAAGTTTTTTTTTACAAAAAGCAACATAAAAGTACATCTTCGTTTAGAAAATACACAAAAAACACTTCTGCATGACTACGCATTTCAGATTTCACACACTAATGACCAAAAATGCACGGACAATAAAAATTACATATCTAACATGGGACTCTCCAAATAAAAGCTATGAAGATAAAGATGTATGTATTAAACATGTTGGTTCTAATTTCCGAAGGATTCGGATTTCCGAGAGTTCTAATTTACGAGCATCTACTGTATTTAAAAAAACGTTAGATAACTCTAAAACATTTCATGAGTTCTATCCATACTTGGGTGAAATTTATGTGGATGCTTGTATGAAGGCTAGGTGTAAACATATACCGATTTCTTAAAATTTTAGTTAGGTATATTTGTATTTCATAATTGACCTATGCACAGAATTTCGTGCAATTATCTTAACAATTGCGTCTTTAATCCAATGAAGATTGGTCCAAGAAATTTTAAGTCTTATATATCTCGTTTTTAATAGCTACACAGAAAATAACCAATTTTTCACTTCAAATTCCCTGAATCAAATGTAAATTTGTTCAATTAAGGTCCTATAAAGAAATTTGTAAATTCAAATGCAAAAATTTGTAATAATTTGTTTGAAAAAAAAAACTCTGATTTTTTCAATAAACAAATTGTTTCAATCAAAAAATGTTTTAGAGAAATTTAAAAAATAAATCAAAGAATTTCATAATTTTATCAGGTTGTCAACATTGGCGGTAGGTAAATGAAATGAAATAATAAGTCCAACAAAATTACTTATCAAACTAAATAGAGACAATAATAAAGATTTAAAATCAGTTTCAAAAACATGTTTGTTTCAAAATAAAGCTATCATAATTTTTTCTGTGTAACATTGGTAAGCGTTAAACGCCACTGAAATTAGCGTACTCGAATTAAGTTTACCCTTTTGTCGAAAAAAAGTTGTCGAATTCATGCAAAGTACTGTTATTTATTATAATAATTTCCGAAGCTGTTTTTATATTTATGTGTACAAAAAAATTTTTTCCCACTGTTTCCAATTACATAGTTTTAAAATTTTATTTTTTAAATAATTGTTTAATTAAATCAATCAATTTCTTTCGTTGATTTCGCCGTTTTGTTAAATGCTATTAGCACGCTTGGAAACAGAACACGAGAGCTCCTTTGGGTACACCCGGTAAGAGTTTGCTATTTTTATACGTTTTGTGTTTATATTTTCGTAATCTTCAGGAGTTTTTATAAAAGCATAGGAGATTGAAAATTTTTCAAACATATTGGTTAAAGGTCTTCTGATGACTTGGCTTTAGCACCAACGATATATAGGCATATATATGTAAACCACAACAAATAAATTTTTTTCAAATAATCAATTAGTTTTAGTTAAAATAGTTTGCGAATTTTTAAATAGGTTATGGTCTAAACATTTTTTATTAATTAAATTCTTCGTATTTTTTAATCAAAGCGTTAATTTTACTACGTTTTTATTAACTTCCTTTGGTGTATGTCTGTTCGGGTGGAATTTTGTAATTAATTTTAAAGCAACTTCCTGATGAGTTAGAGCCTTCAAATTTTGCGCAAGCATTAATTTTCCATGATAATGCAATTTTATGTTTAGAAAAGCGAGCAGCGAAATGCCTCTTTAAAGTAAATGTGCGCTTAAAACATTTCTTCGTAACCGGTTTTTAAAAAACTTTGCATACACATTGGATTTGCTTCGCAATATAATTTTATAATTCCAAAAGTGGGCAGTGCCACGCCTATAAAAAGTAAATAGGCATTTTGAGCTATTCCCAATTAAATATTGCTATGAAAGTTTGCACACACATTTGGTTTTCCTGACAGTCTGTTTTAAAAACGTTGTATAAAAACTTTTTTTCTTTAATAACTTTTCTATATAAATATGATAAAATATTTTTTGGAAAAATCTGTGAAAAAATGTAAGCCAATTTATATAATTTCTTCTAAAAATTCAGACATACTTACTACAATTATTTTTTCAATCTGCCTACTGTTAGACGGAAGAATATTAATATTACAGTTGAATGCTTATTTATTCTGTATTTCAGGACATTTTTTTGTTTCATCGTTAATAGATATCGCTCATTTGCAGCAGCAATATAATAACTCAAAAAGCGTGATTTTTGACTTAATAATGCAAACTCTTGAGGGAAGAATAACATATTATTTTTTCACTAAGTTTTGTATAAATTGAAAACTTAAAACTCGTTTCTGGTAAAACTATATTTTTTTGAGTTATGACATCGTTGCAGCTAATGAGCAATATGTATTTGAAACTGCAAATCCATTGCGTTCAGCAAAGATTAATTTTCTCTTCTGTATTTGTACATATTTTGTAACCAAATGTTTTTGACATTGAAAGTCAGAAGAAAAGATGCAGCCACAAGTAGTCTTATTTAATATTTTATTTTCTAACTTTTATTTTTATTTTTTCCACTTAAAATGTTAAACAGTATTTATGATCAAAATCTGTACTTGACTTGCGGATTTAGTTCAACATAGAACATTTCTCCTGCTTTGTCTTGACTTTCAGCACAACGATTTTCATATTTTCTTCCTCTGAATTTAAATCATTAAATACTATTTACTTACGTTTAGAATCTTTATATAAAAAATATCAAGATATGCGTTGGAGTACCTGGAAACAAAAAAAAAACAAGTTCATTTAAAAATGTATGTTAAATAATAATACATGTCCTAAAAATGGGATTAAATAAACTTTTAAATGTGCTCATGACCTAAGATTGTCTTATTTAACTTTTTTGTATTCTTTAAAAATTAGCACATTAATGACAAAGAAAATCCTCCTAGCAGAGAATAAAAAAAGCTGAACCTGAATAAAATTATTATTGAATTAATTAGATAAAAAATATGACAAAGTTGCCGAATACAGTAATCACTTGATTTACGTCGCCTCGATTTACGTTGTTTCGGTTAATGTCGTCAAATTTTGTGTACCTATCAAATTTGATTTGCGTCTATATTCGATTTGCATCGTTAAATTTTTTGGTGCCTTCTAAATTCGATTTGCGTCGCCAATCAATTTACGTCGCCTCAGTTGCTTACAAGTTATTAGCAAAGCACGGGGAATTTCTTATTAATTAAGTCAAAATCTTTGTTTTTTCGTGTTTTTATGCGGTCGGCGAAATTTTTGTTCACTCCAGTGTTGCCAGTGAAATTTCGAGAAAGATACATTTTAGTTTCCAAAAAGATAAATTTTTTCCCAAAAAGATACATTTTGAAAAAAATTTTAAAATAAGTTTTTAACGTTTAACATATCGACCCCTTAGCGCCAAATGATCGTAAGCGACAAAAATTTTATTTTTCAGGAGGAGGGTTTTTTATTGTATTTAAACTAGGGATGTAACGAATACCGATACCGATACCGATATATCGGCGATACTTCAGATTTTCCGATACATCGGTATCGGCGATATTTTACTGTCGATACGACGATACTTTTAAAATTTTTTTCAGAGTTTTTTAACAAATAATTTGTTTTTATTCAATTTTACCATGAATTAAATTCACTTCGTTATTTTTTAAATCTTATTAATATCAATTTTAAAAACTATTAATATTTTGATATTATTTATTTTTTGTTAATTTTACCATGAATTCAAATTCAAGTCGTTGTTTTTTAAATCTTATTTCAGCAAAAAAAGACACTCCAAAGAAATCATGAAAATGTAGAATTCGCGATCCGGAAGTATTGCAAATTCGTATAATTTCTAATTAGTTTTACATATCCTTGCCATTGCAAGAAGTTCTGTTTTTCGATTACCAATCACCGAATTGGAAGCGATTTTAGAACAAATTTCTTTTTCGGTGTTCTATAATGATTTTTCCTCAAGGAAAAGGGATAATAATTACCCATTTTCACAATTTTTTTTATGCGAATTTAAACTCAAAACATTATTTTCATGTAAATTTAGGTGAATAAATATAAACTTAGAAGACTTTTAATAATTAAGCTATTAAGTTATTTAGAAGATAAATGTCCTTTAAAAAATCGATTTTTTAAAAAGCATGGCGAGTATTTTTTAAAATTATAAAGGAATTAAAAATTTTTTCTTGCTTTTCTACTAATTATCTGCATATTTTTAATATAGATTTTTTGGAAGCAAATAAATGTTTCTCCTTAAAAATTACTTCCAATTTTGTATACTGGGTTAAAATCAATTTTAAATATTCTCTCTTACAATGTAATTTTGTATAATAAAAAAATTGCACTTGAGTTTTGTTGATCTAAATATGTTGATCGAATATTGAACTCAATTTCAATATTCGTGTCGGTATCGGAATCGGTATCGGCGATATTTATTTTTTAATATCGGTATCGGTATCGGATCGGCAAAACGGCGTATCGTTACATACCTAATTTAAACATGATTTATATTTATAAACTGTCGCTTACGATAAAATTTTATAGCCTGTATTTCAAAAGTTATCAACAATTTTTATATTTTTACGATTTTAAACTAAAAAAATCATAAAATTTTGATTTCAACAAAAAAATTGCTTTTTACAAAATGTCGCTTACGATCATTTCGCGCAAAGGGGTAGATATATTAACATAACATTTTTATTTCATATTTAATGAATATTGCATAGAAAATGATATCATATAAATTGATTTTTATATTTATTTAAGTCATAAATATTAGATATGTTATTTTTAAAAATACAGTAAGCAAACTTTAAAATTAATTATAGCGCCAAATGATCGTAAGCGACAAAAATAAAATTTTTTAGGAAAAGGGGTTTTTATTATATTTAAACATGATTTATATTCATAAACTGTCGCTTACGATCATATGTTATAGCCTGTATTCAAAAAGTTAACAACAAATTTGACATTTTAATGATTTTAAACTATGGGTAGGCTCACAAAATTTTGATTTCATTAAAAAAATTTGTTTCTTACAAAATGTCGCTTACGATCATTTCGCGCTAAGGGGTCGATATGTAACTATCTTTGGATGCTGTCAAAACAAATTAATTTTTGTAAAAATTAGTATACGAGTAAAGGCTTTTTTTAGTATTCATAAAGAAATGATAACTTTAAAAAACTTTGTCAGAGACGGAAAGCTTAATATTTTATTTCTGTACATTGTGCGTACAGATTCAAAAGATACGAAAAATGTCAGGATTATATATGGTACGTAAAGTCATCAAAAGATACGAAAAATGTATCTTTCGTATCCTAATGGCATCACTGGTTCACTCCCATTTCCACTTGCGTCGTAATTTCGATTTAAGTCGCCTCAATTATAAAAAGAAAAAATATATGGAGGCTCAATTTTTAGTATGTGCAATTTCAATTCGATTTACGTTGTTTCGAAATACGTCACTATTTTCCGAAACCAATCGCGACGAAAATCGAGGTACTACTGTAAATGCTGCCACAAGTATTGAATAAATTACCTAACTTGGATATACATAAGATATCAAAAGTTTCCGCAGAAGAAGGACAGCGGTGCGCAACATGTATATAATACATGTTACGGTTTTGGCACGATTTATTTTGTGTGGGAGACGCCGCGCCCATTATATAAATTGAAATTGAATCTGAACTCTCCGCATCCTGCTAAGAGTTGCCCACACAAAGTACGAAGAGATTATTTATTATAGCTGTTTAAACATACGGTTGATCCAGGTAAGATCACATCATACATTTTAGCCCACGCACAACAAGTTGTATGGGGCAGCCCGTAATTAAATACCAGGGTTGAGTCTGTACTTTACTTTATTTTTAGTAGTAACATAGACGTGCAAACGTCTTTCACGGTAATTAAGAGAAGGGATGTTCTTGAAATTACGCTAGTACCACTATGCTTTGTAGTAAAGTAAAGAAATGAATACGAATTCAATAGTTATATGAGTACACGTAATAGGAATCACACTCATATGAAGTAGGACTAAGTCAAACAAAGAGGAGCAGCGTTGTTCCTCTATAATATTCTTCCGATGCCATCGACTATTCACGATCCGTGAGATATAGAAATTACAGCTGACAGTTTACCTTAGTGTGCTTTTGAACTAATTGCATCAGAGTTAAAAGTAAACTCCATGGTGGAACTTTGATATTGCGAACGGTCGTAAGGAATCTGAGTAAATAAATTAAAAAATTGTGTAAGATATGAGAAGTGGAAGTCCTGGAGATCGTTCTGCAGCGGCGTAGAGAGCAAAACGTGTACTTGCCGATTCCGGCAACCCGTGGTAGTTGGGCAACCATCGGGCATGAGTCAGTCCTTCGAAGTACTTATTGAATCGCATTTCCTTGGCTGCATTGACTATGCTTATGAATGCCCGACTGTATAATCTATTTAGCAGCAATATACTATTCCAACATAATCCTTTCCCATTAACAGGGAAAGGAAAATGTGGGTAAATAGTGGTTTAAAGACCGTAAAAGTCACCGGAATTATACTAGCCGATCTTATTGTGCCATTGTTAATAAGGATATCTACCGGTTCCCTTAGATTGACATATATACCAACATGATGTACGAGATGTTCCGTGGATTTCATCCCTAAAGGAGACAAAAGCCATGCAGCTTTCTCAAAAGATTGCAGATCTATGTGTGTTCTCCTTTCTTAATCTTAAAATAAAGGCAAATCTGAGCCAACTATTAGCAACATAGTATAGTGGTATTAATTTCTTATTGTCTTTTTTTTAGCATACAGCAAACTAGTCTATCGCCATTGTGTAAAAAAATATAAATGGAGATTTTAGGAAATACTACGGCTACGGTTGTTTTTATTGTTACTGCTTACACAATTTTCATAGAAATTATCGTGTTATCATAAAGAAACCACTGCAAGTTTTGAATCTTTTTTCATCCCATCTTGAAAATTTTACACAATAAAGACATCTCAATTGGCTACATTGTGCAGAAAAAAAAAAATAAGAAAATTAAAATACAATTTTTCAAGATATTTAAGGATAACGGATACTTTGGTATTTTAGACGCACTTGTAGCAGGAACTTATCTCCTTTTTAATCAATACTCGTTAAGAGGCTGAAACCTTTCCAATGACATTAGTTTCATTTATATCAGATGACGCGTTCTAAAGTTATTCAATCTTCAATACAACGAACTTTTCTCAAAAATGGTCGAGATGCCCAAGTTCAGATGCTTATAAAATAGAAACAATAAGAGATATCGAATTTTTCGCCATGTTATGCACACTCAATACTAGAATATATGTGCCGAATTTCATTAAAATCTGAGAGGATAAAATTCCAGACCGTGTCGAAAATGTTCGTTTTTACCCATATATAATTACTATTAACTAATTTCAGTTCATTTATTTTGACAATATATTACTTTTTCTGTGTTTCAGCGCAGAAACCCCTCAAACGTGAACATAAAATCAGCGCCTTCCTAAATATGAAAATTTGAAAATATTTGTTATTGAGCTTTTAATCCTCCAAGAGAAATTCAGCATTTTGCAGCGGGCGTGTCGTATAAATTGCAGGATCACAGTCACGAATCTAAAAAGAGAATTTTGCACATTCGATAGTTGGCCATATTAGGGACGATATGACTCGTTCGAGAAAATTTCAAATTTTCATTTAATCTTTTATGCATTTCTTTTGCTAATGAAGCTAAATATTGTAAACAAATATATTTAAACTCCGTTTGGTCCGAATGTGACACCAGTTCTCATGCGTTTCAACACACACGTTCAATTTATATCGTGATGAATTCAAACAAATGAAATTCATCAAGTAATACACTATTTAAAAGAATCAAAATACATACTACACATAGAAAAAATCAATGGCGAAGTTCATGCAACATTCGGTAACTGTTTACTCGTTAAATTGATACAATTTTTCATATATTGTATTGCTATAAAATTAATTGAAAAAATTTTTTACAGCAAAATGTATGGGACATTTTTGCCAATTTAACGAGCAAACAGTTACCGAATGTTGCTTGAACTCCACCAATGTTTATTAAAAATGCTTACATAGTGTCCACACCTGATGAATTTTCATTATGACACCTAATATAACGCCGGCAGAGAAATTGTCAATTTTTCATTTACATCAATACATAGGGGTAGACGTTGATAAATTTTTATCGTGATAAATCACATTTTCTTCTTCGTCGTACAGCTAAGATCGTACATTTAGACCTTTATATGGACAACAATAACGACCACAAATAATTAAATATTTTTATTATAACATTTATTTAATAAATATCAGAAAATTTATGGTTTTTCATTAAAAAATATTTATTTCTTATAATTTTCACTAATTCCAACATAGAAAGTAAACGATAAAGTACCCAGCAAAAAAATTGCTTTCAATAAAGCAGGTTTCTCCTATTATGGAGTAAAAATAGCGCTGACAAACCTGCTGATATCGCTGCTGATTTTTGTACAGCGAGTTCCTGATTTGGAGTACTACATTTTAGCTCACAAAAGCGCTTTTGAAGCGCTGAAAATCATCAACCATCTTTGTGGATAGGCGGCCTTAATGCCATTTTGAATTTATATTACTTCGTAACTTTATTTCTTTTTATCAATTTCATATTTTTACTCACTGTTTTTTATTTTAACTTTAACTAGTTTCGAACTAAGAACCTTCAGGTTTGAAGTCCAACGTGGCAACCACTAGGCCATAAACACTATTGAAAAACGGCACCAAGAAACTCAAATAAACTTACTCTTATTCTTTCTCGCTTAAAAACCTGCATTGGATCAGCATTATAATATCAGTTTTTTTGTATAACTTGTGTGCGAAGCTTTTATATAAGTAAAAAGCAAATACTTTTTTTATTCACACTGCCCATTGGATGTGTGTACATTTGCTTACTTTCTCGCTTTAAAACCTGCATTGTTGTGGCGCTATGAAATCAGCTTCTGAATATGCTCATATTTTAAAGCGATTTATGAATCGCTCTATTTCTTTAGTGCTTCAAAAAACATGATAATTTTTTACTGGGTAAAAACCACAAATGAAATGACGTTTCATATCATAATATATTCACCTGAGTTTGAGCTCTGATGATTATATCATAACACTGATATAACATGAATAAATTGAGTCTGTACGTGATAAGTTTTCATCACCATTTGACATTCATCATGATATAAATTTATCAGGTGTCGACACTGTGTTATAATTAAAAATCCTGAAATCTCTCCTCACTAAAAATTGTCCCCAAATAGAAGTTGAAATCCCTAATTTGGGGACAAATCCCCTCATCTAGCTACACTGTCTAGAAGAAAGATAGTGTAGAACACTACCATGTGTTTATCAGCTCTCTACCTCTATCTCTCTTTCAGAAAATGGCGGTTTCTACGAGCAGTCAACTACTTCAACATTTATGAGAAGGGCGATTTTATTTATCCGGTCGCTGGGATAGATTACGCAGTGCAAAAAACACACGGATTTTGCTGTGTAGGTTCAATTCTTCTATCAAAAGCTAGTAAAACCCTAGTCTCAGTTTGGCGATTTTGGTGACAAATTTTTTTATGGGTCTCTAAAGATTCTGAAAATTAGTTGGTCCACAAAAAAGGTGTCATCATTTTTGGGCCAACATCTAATTCAGACTTGGTGATAGCGCTTAACTATATGGCAATAATGTAGCTAAGAGTCCGCTAAAAAAATCTTATAAAAAATTGTATGCAAAAAAAATATTTTTTTCGTGCAGTTTTTTAAAAAAATTTATGTCGCATAGTGTTAGCACTTAGCCAAACGTTGAGGTTCAGAAGTAACTTTTACCTTTCTACACTCCCTTTCAGGTAACACAAATTGATCAACTGGGACCTAAGTGGGATAGTTTAACATTTGATTAACTGGCAACATGCGCAACCTAATAAAATAACATGTGAATCATATTGAAATTAAATTTTACGGAAATAATTTTCTGTTTACTTAAAGGGAACAGAGATATTAATTTGCTTTTCCTTTTAGCGTAGACATTCAACAAGAAAAATATGAACATAAATTAAAATGACAAGCCTTAAAAATAAAATCCGCTGTAAGATAAAAGAGTTAATTTAATTGTATAATTGATATTGTTGACCTTTTTTCTTTTAGTTTTATATATTTAATTA
This sequence comes from Panzeria rudis, assembly GCA_956483635.1. Taxonomy (NCBI): domain Eukaryota; kingdom Metazoa; phylum Arthropoda; class Insecta; order Diptera; family Tachinidae; genus Panzeria; species Panzeria rudis. The sequence goes on from OY101448.1 coordinate 83,616,736, forward strand.
TAATTTGGCTTGAGGTTAATAAAATTTTTTTTATATAAGACATGGATTGCTAACAAGCTTAGTGAATTTAATCCAACTGCCAATAAAGATAATCAAACCATCAGCTACATTCACATAATTTTGTTTGAATCACTCATTGTTTGCCTTGTATTTTGTGCCAAAATTCATGCTCGCACATAAATAATCCGTGATTGAATCATTATTTAGTCTCGACTGATGATTGCTTTAAAACAAAATTAATTGCCTACAAATAAAGCAGGTTAACAAGCAAAAAAATATTTAAAGCAAAAAATCTCATCAATAAAAATCTTAAAACAATAACACAGAAAATAAGAACATGTATTTAAAAGATGTCGTGTTTATATATGAATGTGTGCCCTTTTGATTGCAAACTGAAGTATGTATATACTTAACCTGACCAGACATCCCGCTTTGGGCGGTATTATCCCGCTTTTAAGAGGTCGATCCTGCCTAAAATTTCTATTCCGCTTTATCGAATTTTAAAATTTATAATTCGATGTAGGAAATCATATACTAAAATATGCGAAACCTAAAAAAGCTTTGCCAAAAATATCAAGCAATATGCAGAATAAAAAAATATCATCAAACTGCAACTAACAATTTAAATTGTTAATATGTAATTTAAACTCAAAAATATATATACATAGTTAATATAACGAACTAAGTTGTTGATACGACAAACAGAGAACATTTTTTCAACAAACTGAACTAACGAAATATTTTGTTATGTATGGCGCAAAAATTCAACACTTTTTAAATATTTTTTATTAAAAATGCCAACTAAACTTTTTGTTGAAACTTGTGACAAAACTAACAATCATCATTGTTGATATAACATATTAAAATTTTTCTAGTGAGTTAAATTACTCAACAAAATTATTTGTTAAATTATAGCATAACAGAATGAATGCACACACGTAAATGACACAAAATATATCAAGTTTTGTGTGTATTCATTATTTGCGTATTTAATAACGAATCGCTCTGCAGCTGAGTGGTGGAAACGTAAGTCTATTAGTCCAGAGGTCGCCGGTTCGATTCCGCCCAAAGGCATTTACTGTTTTTCGCAGACAAGCAAAAAATCGCTTCGAGGGTTGTGATTGTGTATAAAAAAAATATTGTTAATACAACAACTATGATAATTAAAATTTTTTCGGAAAATCAACAATTCACATTGTTGATATAACAATAATCTTAATTAAAATAATTCTGAAATCTACTAAAAAATGGGTTAAAAAATGTTTGTCAACTAATTAATTGTTGATATATTTAATTAAAAATATTTTCCCGATTCTGCCTTAATAATTACGTCAAACACGTGTATTTTTTGACAGGCATAATCAAGTTTTTGTTGTATTTGTTACCCTCATACGGCCACCTGTACATTAGCGCAAATTGATGGTAGATGTTAGATGTTGTTGAGTGTGAAAAGCCTATAACTTACAATTTCGTAATGTATTTACAAAAGTCGTTGTATGTTCAAAATCAATTAATTATTTAATTTTTGTAACAAACAAATTAATTGTCTTTTTTTCTGTGTACAATAATTTTACAAGCCAAAAATGTGATTGAAATACACTAGTTTACAAAAACAAATGAAACTTGAAAATAGATTTTTTAAAGCTTCTTGGAGTTCACTGAAGACGAATATGAATTCAATCAGTCATTCATTCATTTATTTTTTCTCAACAAATGTTTTCGATATAATCTCGAAAAGGAGCTTTTCCGTGTTTTTTTAGTTATATGGAAAATGTTTCAACTGAATAAAAAAGATTTTACCTTGTTTTGTAGATATGTTTTTCCCTTTTGAACCAGTATAACGAAGATATTGATCGGACTAAAACTCAATGAGTTAAAGACATTTAAAATTGAAAAACGTGCATATTAAACGTGTCTTTAACATTCATTATTAATAAATTGATATTTTATTTACAACCCTTCAATTGCATGTTTTCTTTTGTAGAGCAGTGTTTCAAGCCCCTCTGGTGTCAAGTAGAGGCATTGAGCTGTTTAAGCTGTGTAGTCATTTTATTAGTTCTTTTACTTCGCCTACGGTTCTGCTACAAAGCCCACGAAGGAGGGTGCTTTGAAGTGCATTAGGATATGTTTGCACTACTCGCTGTCGGTACTGCCAAAGTGATCAGTGCTATGCCTTCATCACTTTAACAGTCCAACAGCAACCAACACTATAACACACCTTACCTGAAAGTAGTCCTCAGGGGTTTTAGTCAAACGCGCTAACTACTCAGCGGATAGCACCCGCATTAAGATGGACCAAAAATTTAAAAAACGATTTTGAATACCAAAAGTTAAAGATCATTTTGTAATACATGAAACATGGATAATTATTCGACAAAAAATAGCAAAGTTACAAAACTACAAAACAGCAAATGAAAACAGCCGATTTTTTCAATACAAAGTAGATTTTGATGGAAAATATTATTTTGACTACAAATTAAATTTAAGCAATTTAGTATGAAAGATAACTTGGGATTTTCGCATTTAAGGCTCTTTTCTAATTTTAAGGCCTGTTGCTTAATAAATTTAACTGTAAAAAATGTAACTGTGTATGTGCGTATACATATTTATAAGATATAATATATCATATATAATCATAAAAATGGAGTGTATTTACAACATCCCGCTTTCAAAAAGATGTTTTTATAAGTCCGGCTATGATTTGATAAATATTATGATAAAAATATGATAAAATATTTTCTTCAAAATCCCGCTTTTCAAAAGTTTTTGTCCCGCTTTTTGCAAAAACCTTCTGGTCACGTTATAATGGGTGATTTTATAAGAACTATCGGAAAGTAAAAAAAAAACACATAAAATTCAGAAAAATGCATGAAATATTTATTTGGATCGATAGTTGGGTCGATATAATTTAATGTTTGAAGATTATTTCATGCAAATGTTGGCCGCGGCTGCGCCTCAAATGGTCCATCCGCTTAGTCCAATTTTGGCATACTCTTTCCAACATTTCGGCCGGTATCTCACGAATAATGTTGGCAATGTTGGCTTCCAGTGCGTCAATCGAAGCGGGCTTGTCGCTATAGACATTAGCCTTAACATAGCCCCACAAAAAATATTCTAGAGGCGTTAAATCGCACGATCTGGGCGGCCAATTGACTGGTCCCAAGCGTGAAATAAACTGTTCACCGAACTCGCCTCTCAATTGGTCCATTGTTTCGCGTGCTGTGTGGCATGTGGCACCGTCTTGTTGAAACCACATGTCATGCAAGTCAAGCTCTTCCATTTTGGACAGAAAAAAGTTTGTTATCATCGCACGGTAGCGCTCACCATTCACAGTAACGTTGTGATTCGCATCATCTTTGAAGAAATACGGCCCAATGATGCCGCCAGCCCATAATCCGCACCAAACGGTTGTTTTTTGTGGATGCATTGGTAGCTCTTGCAATGCTTCTGGCTGCTCTTCACTCCAAATACGGCAGTTTTGCTTGTTCACGTATCCATTCAACTAGAAATGAGCCTCGTCGCTGAACACAATTCTTCGATAAAAAACTTTCTTAACAGAGCACGCATTTTGGTAATAAAATTCAATAATTTGCAAGCGTTGTTCGTTTGTAAGACGATTCATGATTAAATTATAGACCAAACTGAAGATGTTTGACAGTGACACAAGATACAAAACGTGCGTGAGCTGTCAAAACTAGTGTTGCCAAAAAGATAATAGCAAAAAAATCACTCGTTATATACTGGATATAGTATTTATGCGTGTATTGGTATTTTTTTTTTATTCATGTTCTTTAAGATTATTTTTTTGTACTTTGACGATTAAAAATGTTTGGTTTTATAAATAGTTTTTTAATAATTTTCCGATTTTTTGTTCTTCATCTCCTTCTATTTATTTTGTTCTCAACCTCTAGTTGCAATTTTTTATTAAAACAAGCTAAGGTCCTTGCACTCACCCATACCACCACATAGTTGCTTGTTGTACAAGTAATTGTGAACTAAAGAAATATAAAAATGTAAAACACAGGAACTATTTTTTATTGGGCTTTTAGTTTTAAAAATGTTGGGTAAATGTGTGTTATAAAAAAAACGTGCATTTGTTGCACATTCTACTGCACATTTTTTTCTTTCCACTTTGCAAACTTGTATACAATATTGCAAACAAATTTATATTGCATTTAAAATAAGTCTACCAAAAATGCACACAAGTATAATATAATAGTTAGAAAAAAAACACAGATTGTTACAACATCCATTCAATAAATGTATGTACTTATACACTAACTTGATATGATGATGTTTTTAACCCAGCAAAGGATTTTTGAGCGATTTTTTCTATAACCTGTTGTGTAACTAATGTGAAAACTATTCAATGAAAATATATTGCTATGATCCTATGAAACACAGGGTGAGTAAATAGTAGCATAGATTTAATAAATCATATAAATTAGATATATTCACAAGAACGAAGCTAGCAGGTGTGCTTTATAAATACCAATCACATGTGTATAATACCGTATATGACTTAAGCCTAGCGGTTTTAGAATTATATAGAACCATGTTTATAAATAGACATACACATTCTAAAACACTTTTGTTCAACAAAATTAGGTCGATAATATTCGGCAACACTACTGATTATTATTGACTTAAAATTAGACACGCATTCTTTTTGTTGATTTTTGAACAAAATATGTTTAACACAAAAAAAATTAAAAACAACTGAAGCGATTGGCAGTGTGCAGCTTCGAGTCGTGACCTCCTGGCTGATAGCCTATCGTAGCTACCAAGCAGCCATAGGCGTATTATACATTATGTTAAATTTTTTCACTTCGAGTAGATATGTTTAATTTGCAAAGTTTTTTCTTTAATAAAAATATATGAAGTACATTTTTTTAATTCACTACATTTATTGCAATAAAAAAAGAAATTTTAGAATTTTCTTTATAAGTTAACAATATTTACTTACCAATACTTACAAAATTTATATGTAAAATCCTTTAAATACCAGAAATTAATCTTTGATGATCGAAAAAAAATTATGTGCTTCTATTGTTTGAACATTTTTCTGTTCTTTTTTAGAGAGATTGTTTAATATTGAAGATTTTAACGTTATTTAAGCGGTTTTTAGACCATTATACGAGCTGTTCGACTTCTGCACAAAATGCTATCCTGATATAATGTGTTGTTCTTGCTTTTTCCATAAATCATTAGATCAGGGTTGCATTTTTTACAGAAGTCGAATTGCTTGTGAGATAGTGTAAAACAACTATTAGACATACTTTGTTCAAAAATAAATGCTTTCAACAGCATATTTGTATTTTTGCGAAAAATTAGACAAATTATGTTTTTTTGTTACAAACAACTCGATGCGAGCTTCTCTAAATGCTACTACTACAAATCTTCAGGTGAGATATAATAAAATTTATGCAGCAGGTGTAGAACGACTTTTATCTGAAAAAGAAGAGTCCGTAGAGAATTACAACGCTACAGACTCCCTCAGCTAAAATCTAGGCTGAAAGAATGTACTAAACAGCTCAAAACTCTACTAGAATATCGAAAAATCGCTTCTTCTATGATAAGCACAGGCAGGGTTGTCAGATATGGCAATTTCCCGGCAAACGTGGCGATTTTCAACTTGTTTGGCGCATAAATTTGTGATTTGGCGACATGGCGATTTTTTTGGCGATAAATAAATTTGTTGGCTATTTTTATTGCTATTTTTGTTTACAAAATTGAACTTGAAATTTTTTTTAATTCAGGAAAATTTGTTTGTTGAAGGAGTGTTTTCAAAAATAAATCCCACCAAAACTCGCCTGCAAGAAATTAAAACAATGTGATTTTGATGATTTTTTTACATTCTGATTTTGATGATTTTTCTTATATTAATTATACACCCATGTGATGATAAGCACGCGATTGTTAAATCGCTTGCGAGTTTAAAACCGCAAATCTTACTTTGCATATGTTGAGGCTTGCGCGTTCTGTTTATTTTTCGAAATAATCTTCGAAAATGTTCTTATATATGCTCTTTGTTTTTTTCTTGATATTTTACGTTTTATGCATCTGGCAACAATATTGGTTGGTGTCTGGAATAATGACGCGCATTATAAAATCATTTTAAAAGTAAACAAAAGTAACACAATAGTCGAAATAAGCAGCATACTTTTTAATTTAGTATTTTGTGTTAAAATTAACAAAAAAATGTATTTTTTAAGTGATATTAGATAAAAACAGATTAAATTTTACTGGAATGCTTTTATTTTTGCTATTTGATACTTACTTTTTGTAATATACTCGTACACAAGTTCACTTAGAGTTAACTTTACTCTTTGCTTGCGAGTTGAAATAGAAACACTTTTTGTGACTACGATTTCCAGCACACCAATTTAGTAACTTCGACTCGAAATCGTATTTATTTTGCGAAATGAGATTTTCAGCACATGGCCGTTTTGTCACTTCAAAAAGTGTCATAACATTCATGGACATTATGACACTTTCAAAAGTGTCACAATGTCCATGAGTGCAGTGTCGAAAGGTCCATGGACATTATGACAATTTTTAGAGTGTAAAGATCTTTGCATAGCCATTAATGGAATTCGGTTGAGAAAAATTTACAAGAAATAATTTTTGTCGATTTTATTTCTACTTTTGGCGATTTCCTGCTAAATTTTTATACCATTATTTTACAAAAATTTATATTAAAAAAAGTATTATATAAAAACAAATTAATTATCAAATATATATTAAGAAAAAGTATTTAAATTTGATTTTAACGACTCTTGGCGATTTTTAAAATCAATTTGGCGAAATAGGTCGGAAAAAATCTGACAACCCTGAACACAGGCACAAATACTGTGCCAATAAGAAAATAAGTTGCTTGCTTATTTACTAATATCTAAATTTAAAAGGAAACATAGACGACAGTACAAACTTACAAATCTGTGGTTTTCTTGAATAAGCGCGGATGTCCGGTTTTGTCGATTTTGAGTTGGGGTGTATCGAATATCAGTTTAGCGAATGCGAATAATTAAATTTAAGTTACATACTATACAAATAAAATTTTGAATATACGACATATATGAATTAATGAAACGCAAAAACGATATAAAATGACTTAAAAATATGGCGTAAAAACATCGAACAATAATTCAAAAAATGGAATAAACCCCGTGAATATAATATAGGTTCTCAGATACAAGAATAAAGTTTTGATGAAATCGTTTAATGTTTAATTTTCTATTTTTTTTGTTTAACGCCAAGACAAACAAGTAAGAATATATGGTACCCGCATCGTCAATTGCACCAAAACACCCTCGCTGTCAAACGTCATATATAAAAAATTATAGTTGATTGTTTCACCAAGATTAAACATTTTATTTAGAACAAGCCATATGTCATATCATCGAAATAATCAATGTACTTTCCACGCGACCTTATTAATGGGCCTTGATATCTGTGTGGAGTTGGTAGTCTCCCATCGTGCGTGTCCACAGGTGGCGGATAGGCGGAGGCATGTTAGCGGCCTACTTGATGCGCTGCACAAGCGGTCACCTATGCCACTAGCATGGCTCCGGTCAGACTTAAAACTGAGTGGTCTCATTACACCAGTAGAACACGCAGAGTTATACCTGTCCAAACTTCTATACTCATGAATTAATCTCACACATGGTATCTCCCCGGCAAAGGCGCACAACCAGTTTAAGCATGTATAAAAACTAAACAAACAGCTTTGATTGGTATTGATACAAATGCCAATCAAAGCAGAAAAAAAACAACAAAAATACTTAGGACTTTTGTGAGTGTTCGACTAAATCGGATAGAGAAGACTTCGGCTAACCAAAATTAACGTTGTAATACAACGAATGTAACAATTTACAACAAAACTCTTGTATTATATTTCATGACAAATATTGGTTAAATAGCTGATGTTTCCTTATAAAAAGCATCCACCTTAATAATTGGTAAAAGTGAACAAGAACGCTGATGAGACGGTGTAGCGGCCTGTCGAAATCATTAATACTGACCCGTTCTGCTAATCTGATTGAATATTCAAACATTCCGATCTTAATAATAATTTGAACTTACATTAATGCAAATAATGATCTAAAAAGCCGATATAATATATTTCAGATTTATAAATATTCAGTTCAAAAAATAAATTAAGTAAAAAATGTAACTTCCGAAAATGATAGTAAATGGTTAAAATAAAAGCGACAGCCTCCAATAGATATTGCTGTCTATGATTCAATTTGTAATTTGTGGCTATGAATTTTTGTTGGATAAAAATATATTTAGAATTTCTAGATCCACTCTTCAAAAGCAGTCATCAACTGCAACCAGTTGATATTGTCAGACACGTTCACGAAAAAAAGCAGAGATAGCAGTGGCTTCAGTAGAAGATTAAGAGCCTTTCGCGATAATCTAATTCGCAAACAGCGGATTGATGGTCTGGCACGCTACCAACTTGTCTATAGTGGCACACGTAATTCAACCAATTTCTTAGAAATAGTTCAATATTTAGAAATAGTTCAATATAGTTCAATAATTTTTATTTTCGCTGGCGGAATTCAATCTTTCAGCCATTATGTTTGAAACGTTTTCTAGCAGAGTAGTTAATGGTATAGAGATGAATAGGCATTAGCAACAACGAAATGTGGTAGTTTTCTAATGGACTACAAAGTAATGAGTACTACTTATTTAGTTCACTATTTGCTAGATATAAAAGCTACTTATCGGCAATGAAAGTGGTGTAATCCCTACATTCAGAAAAATATATAAGCGTACTATATATTTTTATGAATGCAAATAACCAATATCTTGTTATGTATCAAATAAATAATAACTCGGCAATGCTGAATGAGTGTTTACATTAACGTATAAAAGAGCATGAGTTCGAACTCGAGCTGAGGTATGCAAACATGAGGTGCGAAAAATATAAATAAACAATGTTGTTTCTGTTATGCCGTGAAGGTTTAAGTAAAATAGTGTTTAATTTCCCTTCTTCTTTTGGAATATTGCTCATGTCTAATTCAATACTACTACTACTAAAAATATCACGAACGTTAGCCTAATAATAGTCACTTTGGATAAATAAATTTGGTTGAAGGTCTACAATTTATGATATTAAAGATTAATGTACGTAATTATTATTCGAACTGAAAATGTGTATAAGTCGGAAGTTATGATTATTCGGCTAAGTTCAATAATTGAATTAATGTAAATTCAAATTATTTTTAAGAGTGGAATATTAGAATATCTAATCAGACTAGCAGAACGGATTAGTACTTTATAATTTTATCTTTATTACTATTTGTCGACAATAGGGAATTATGAACTTATTTCTTTCGCAAAAGAATTATGCGGAATAAATATTTTTTGCATAACTGGCCTTCGGCCGGTATTATACACTTTTCCTTCTACAGGGTGCGGCTAAAGTAAAAAATTGTAGCTCCTTTGCTTGTGAATATTTGATTGTATATATTGGGAAAATATATAAAAATGGAACGCTATGCAATTGCGCAAAGAACTAAGATTGTTTTTCTAGTTCTTGAAAATAATTTCATTCCATTCAATATTTATTTAAAAACAAATCATATAGTTACTTTAGCCTCATATAGTTATTTTAGCCGCATCTTGTACGTGTGTCGAATAGTTGTAACCGACAGACTTCCTTTACATGAAACAAATTCTCCTACAGTACAACTATTTTTTGTTCACCAAAACACAACTCTGTGTTTTATTTTTGAACGCCAATGCCTTAAAATATTTTTGACACTCGAAGAGGTCGACTTTAAATCGTGTATCTCATCGAGCATTCAAACAAGGTTGTCTAAAATTTAATTATACATACATTATTATGCAATCTGATCGCTGGCTTAGAAGTTATAGACTTGTTAGCATTATTTTTGAGATCGGCCCCGTTGTATTTCAGATCATTGCCAACCAATTTCTTTTGGCCCGAATGCAACGATATGGCCTGCCCCGATAAATTAGTGGGTAGTGTACTAGGCTATCTATTTGAAGGTTACGTGTTCGACTTCCGCTATAGACTCTGTGTATTTCTGTTGGAAATCCACAAAGCCTTCGTAGATTGCGAACATAAAAAAACAATACAGGGCATGCATGAACGATAATGGAAGCTACTTTTTTGTATCACTTTTTTTTAATTACTAGCCTTAAAAGTGTTTGCTGGGATATATATATTTTTTAATATTTTTCACAGACTGCCTTAGAATGTTTCAAATTTATATGCTGGTCATGACTTTCTTGTTTAAGGCTTTTTATTTCTGCTGTTCTTTTTTTCCTTGTTGCTATAAACAAACTGCCACAAAAAATAAATCTATTTGAAAGAAAATTTAAACAACATTAAATGATATCTGTTGAATTTTACAAAGTTATTTTCCTTTATAAGAAAGTAAGGACAATAAAAAGAAAGGTTTTATATTGCAACTAAGGCATTTCTTTCTACATGTATGTTATTTTGTTTCTGTTATTTTATGTTTTTTAAATGACATTTTTTGCCAAATTTAACTTTTTATTTAACCCTTCAAACAAAAAACAGTACAAGGGTAGACTTTCTTTTAGAAATAGCTATGAGGCAAGAAATATGTCAAAAGATGGTATATTTATAAGCCATTACCATTTATTTTCTCGATTACAAGTCAACACAAAGTTAATAAAAAAAATCAGAATTCTTATGTATATTTATACGTATATAACATTATAAGGAAGCTGCATTTCCTTGGTCTGAATTGCGTCTTTGACTTTTTCCAGCCGTTGCTTCGGTATTAATTGGAGCCATTCAACTGGGCTATCACGAAGAAGGGATCTTCTATCTTTTGGAGAAGAGATAAAAGCCGTCTTGCTAGCTCCAGTTGCTGATTGCTTTGAGTGGCATTTCCAAAAGCTATGATATCCTGTCCAAGTAAACTTCAAATATTTTCTGTGTCATAGGCAAACATTTTAATCTTCATATAGTGTAATTTTCCAGGAAGAACATTAGCCACAACACTACTTAAATCGGTCGGCATTCACCTGATCGCGAGCCTCTACGAACTTGACTGGTGATACTCACCATTCCCATTACGTATGTAATTATATTAGTCATAAGCATGCTCGATTTAAGCTGGACGAGCCCTTGGTCGACATAGTTTAAGGACTAAGAAGGACTATTTTGCTTAGTGATATCATTCTTTTAATTCAGGTTTTCAATACAAAGTCATAAAATAGCGTTTCCATAGTATAAAAATAATAAAAGGAACTTCTACACAAAAATACTATATATAATTATAGTAAAATCTAGTTAAAAGTAACAAACAAATGGAAAAATAAAAAAAATGTTTCCTAATGAAGAAGTGAAACTTTGTATTTAATATTCTTAACTAACCATTGTTTTGTTTTTATTGTTGTTTCTGTCATTATGCTAATGCAAACTTTTCTTCATCTTTTTCGTTTAGTTACTTGTTGTCAAGTGTTTGTGTCAAGTAGGAAGTGTAAGCTATGACTTCTTCATAGATGGAAAAACACAAGATGTTATTTAAGAATCTTAAAACTAGGTTTAACGTATTCTACTAGCTAAACTGTTCACATATTACGTAACGCTCTTCGGGGTTAGATGGAATAGATAACACAGCAGAACAGTGGTTTTGTTCTTTAAATAAAAATAGGTGATCCTTATGTATTTTCATCTGCTGATTGCGATAGCGTCATTAATTTTTCCCTAGCAGCTTTAGTTTCAAAGATATTTTGACATTTAACATTTGCATAATTTACACCACTTTTTGTATTATTCACGACACGTCCTTCAAACTTAAAATTTTTTTTTTTCTGGATTATCAAAATTCTCTTTCATTTGGGCAGAGTCACATTGATGAGTTTAACATGATATCTTACTGTTATTGCAAGGATATTAAAAATCGTGTGGTTTTGGTTTAGTCCTTAGAACTTTTTTTATTCTTCATTTTTCGTTGTACAATATTTAATTAACTTCATTAGATTTATTATAAGATAAAATATCGCTTTTTACGAAAAAAATTAAGCATTTTTTAGTGGAATAGTTCTCTATAGAACGGCATGGCAACATCAGACTTTTGAAAAGGTATTGTCGAAAAATAGTTTTTTTGCCATCAAAACACCTCTGTACGCCGGAGCACTAAAGTAAATCAATGCAATAGAGGATCAGGATATTGTTATTACAGGTAATAAATTATTTCTTTGTTAGCAAGATTGCAACATATTTTTTAATGGTCGACATTTTTCTACGAAAGAAATTGGATTTTAGAGAATATAGATAGCGAAAAACATTTGAGTCCACTGTTGCAGTGTAGCACTGTATTTGCAAATGTAGAGAACATATTTTTCTCATAAATATATTTCAACTTTATATGAACATAAATTGAACAATTTAGGCACAATGCTGTGGAGTGGAATATTTTTATATAGAATTACACTTTGAGCTCAGTTTTCTTCTCTCATAAATTTCATAAAAAAAAACTTTAAAACTTTTAAACTAACTTGTTTCACAAAATACTTTTAATTTTTTAACTTTTCTGCATTTAACACAAATTGGGAAAAAAAGTTAATTTCATAAAAGTTAATTATTTTAATTTGTTATTCAAAAAAATTACTGAAAAACTTTTTTCCCTTCATAAATTTCAAACAATTTAAGTTTTTAATATTTTTTGTTATTTTGATTTTATTATTTTTTCAAACTAATTTATGCGAAGTATGCACGATAAAAGTTTTTTGTTTCGATGTCTACGTATTTAACGGTTAAATGTATTAGTGTTACCAATGGCGAAAGACACAAGACATTCACTAATAAGACCCTTTTTAAGGCCTACGGAGGTATTCAATAGAGTAGTATTGAGAGTAGTAGTAGGGTCTTGACAGGAATCGAACATACGATTCCCGGATAATAGTCTAGTCCACTACACTACGGACGTATTAGAATATTTTTTCAGACTTCTAGCAGTACAATGACCATTTACAGATCAGTATTTCTATGATCTGATACCTATACAATCTTTCCTAACTATGAAGCCATCCTAAAAGGTCTGGGTTTCACCTGCGAAAAGATGAGATATTCACTAAGCGCACTTTTCAGAAAGCCTACATAGACTTTTCTGCTTTCCAAGAAATGCCTTTTAGATTTGATGTGGTCTTCGCTACGTACTTTAATTTGGCTTATCGTTCTCCTTAAAGCTCTTGACGTCGACTCAATTTAAGTTTTTCCATGACATTATATAATTCAAAAAGTTTGAAAAATGGCGTACAGGCTAGAGATGGTCGACATTTTTCTACACGACACGAACACGAATCCCAGATGTCCAACACGAGCACGACACAACACGCACGACTTTTATTTTTCTTCTATTTTAACGTTTCGTGTTCTATTTGTATTTTTATTTACGTATTTTTGATGAGAAACAGTAACTTATCAAGATTTTCGCTCAATAATCTTGTGCGGCAAGCTTTAACATTCATACATATGTATTTTAATCTAAAAGTAGTTTCGTGTTTTTTCGTGTCAAGTTTGCTCAACATGACACGAACACGAACGAAATCACGAAATTTTCTGTCACGAATACTTCGTGTTTAGACGTGCATGTTCCTGTCACGAAAAAACACGACACGCGCCCATCTCTAGTACAGACGTAGGAGGTTCCAGTTGTGTTCTTTGCTTCGTCTGCAAAACACATCTTTCATAAGAACCGTTCTTTCTATATACAATTTTGGAATATTCCTTTTCAAAATCTTATCAGCAAAAATACGTTTTTAATCGTTTTCAAATTTCTTCTTTACTGGGTATATTTGTCTTGAAAGTGTTAATTTGATTGACTTGCTGGGACTTGTTCTAGATTTTCATGTATGTTTAATATTTTTAGAATTAAACTGTATCTAAGCGTGTTGTTTCTAAGCATACCAAGCTTAGTGAAATTTTAGGTGGACACCTCTTGGCATAGACATCTATAATTAACAAGTTTAGTATCAGCTTCAGTCTTATTTGCGATACCGACTTACCATACTGACCCGTGATGCCGACACAGACCGAACACGATAAATAAACCTAAGGGACAGCGAATGCTGAAATATGTAAAGGAATAAAAATAATTTTTGTTTTGGGTTTCTTAGTTCCACTGCATTTTTACAACTGCAGTAGGTCTTCAATCAGTCCTGCTTAGAGGTAATCTTTTACTATGACCTTCTCGTATATACGTTCAATTAGAACTGCGTAAGTTAGTCTTAAGTATGGTTCTAAGCAGAAGGCCTTTATCGGCAGCTATACCGCATAAAAATAAGATTTGTGAAGCGACACGCTGGAAGCGCTTGTGTCTTCTGAATAAGGCCTTGTAGAAGGCCTCTTTATTCATTATTTTTCCAAAGGATTCATACCACATGCATAACTCAAAAGTATACATAACGTTCATTAGCACCACAGAATTGTTACAATATTTTATGATGTCGCACTTCTCTTTCTACTATTAACTGCACATAATTATAACAACCTCCTTTTTGGATCCTGCCCCAAATTACATATTGTATATGTGAGTTAAGTTGGTAAAAATATTTTTTGCAACACTTTCATATAAATTGCACAGAAAATGCGTTGACTTTATGCTATCACTGTATGTAACTATTATGTTCCATGTAAGGTTATATACTATTTGTTGTCTAGCGCTACATTTTTGTTGTTTTTTTTTTGTTATGTAGTTGTAAGGTCTCGTTGTTGATGCAGATACTGATGGTGGTATACTGACGCATAGTATTTGCTATTCATGTTTTGAATATGCAAATTAATCAACTACTTCCACATAATTTGCCAACAATACGTACGTATGAAGTAGTTTGTCTTAAGAGACAGAAGCTTAAAAGAATAACAACGTTATATAATTTTTTTCTTCTCATTATTAATTATTGTAACTTAAAGTTTTTAATAAACTCTTGAAGCATAGACTACTAAAACGACCCATTATTAATTATTGTATCTTGAAGTTTTTAGTAAACTCTTGAAGAAAATTATTACGATTATATGAAAGAAAAGTAAATCTTATTGTTTCTAATTTGGTTACCTCTTTCATATTATGGTCGTAATTGAAAAAATGCATAACACATGACATCGGCCTTTTTTAAACATCAAAATTTGTTGTTCTGTTCTATTATGTGTCTTTTGCAGTGAACGGAGGTGTTTTTCGATCGTCGCATTGAGCAAAACGCTAAATAAAATATATATAAAGAAAGTATTTTTGATTACAATAAAACTATATCTGTGGACTTCTGACAAAACAACTTAAGTGTAATTTTAAAAATTTTCAGGAAAGCCAAAATACCGTTAAAGTGACGAACAAAACATGTTGTGTATGCGCTTTAAGAAAAGGTAAGGTTAATTAAAACTAAGTGATTTTGATTATAGTTATAGTTTTTTTTTCTTTTTTGGCATACTTAAACTCTTTGCTTATCGGTCACAAATTAAGAAATATCGGGATGACCTAAAATTCTAAAACATCAATATTTTTATCAATAACTATCATAGGACCAAAAGACGAGCATTAAAAATCTGTATTTAATATAAATAAAAATTCGAAATTTAGTCGACTTCAGTACTTTTGCCAAAAGTCCACAGATAAGTAAACCAGTGATGGAAAATACAGATTTTGAAATGGTGCTGAACCTTAACTTAATAAGTACTTTTTTCACCTTAATGGTACTTTTTCAAGAATTGAAAATGTAATACTTCAGGTATTCTTAATTATCATACAAAGGAACCATTTTACATATTTTTTTTCTATTTCCGTTGTTTTTTCTAGATGCATGTAATTCGAGCTCTTGAAGATATTCGGATTAATGTTCACTGTAAATATGGAACTTCCGGTGAATTGTTGGTTATTAAATTTTGAAAATTTAGGTATCTTGAACTAGCAGCAACTATTTATATCTTAAGGCAGAAAATATGAAATAAAGTTTAGCCAGTGGCTAGACAAAAATTTAGTTTCATGCACAGAAAAAGCTAAAATACGATTTCAATTGCTAACCCCCATATTCATAAATGATTAGTAAAGTTAATGTGTGGAGTAAAACCGGTTTTCCCATACAAAATTCGTACAGTAAACCAACATTAACTTCAATAAGTTTTTATGAATATGCGGGTAAAACTGCAGATTCATTTAGCTTTTGAAGCTCAATCTACGATGAAAATATATCTTATTTCACTCGATATGAAAATACTGAGTACTTACACTTTGATTTGGGTATAATCTCAAAGTGCAACTTATATAGTCTACTACATGTAACAATGAATTTTATACCAGATATAAATAGTTCTCTAATAACTTCTGTTTGAACAGATTTTATTTCTTCAAATAAAGATATCACGAGTTTTCGAACAAGTTTTTGAATATAATCGGTTGAATATTAATAAACCGAAAAATTTTTATTTTTTTAACGTTACAGATTGGAAAAAGTACTTTTTATGTCGTGGGGGTACTGAGGTATTTTGAGAATGAAAAAGTACTAAAAATAGTGCAATAGTACTGAATTTTCCATCACTGATGTAAACACCGTTCATTTGTTTCTTATTATGTGTCGTGCCTTTCAATGATGTACTAAGTGAATTAGTTCGTATAAAATCAATAAGTGATTGGGCTAACCAATAAGTGAATTGCTATAGTAGTTCAATATTGCTCAACTAACATTTAACCAAAAATTTAGAGGACTAGTCCTAGTGGTTTCCAAATTATTACGCTTTTACTATATGTAAAAATGTCAAAAAGTCGGCGTATACTTAATATTTTATTAACGCTCATACGTCATCGTTTATTGTGAAAATCATTGGTTGGTTTTATACGAACTAATTTGCTTACAGCACATTTTGCAGTTTATGCAAGCGCGAAATCCATTTAGACCCATTGTTTTTTAAGAATATAATTTTTATTTGCATTGTCAAAATTAAACAATATCCTCACACAATCTATTTATTCATTACTTTACCCCTCTGCTTTATTGTTTGCTATACATTTGGTTTAAGTCGAGAGCGCTGTACAATGAAAGTGTTATAGAAAAAAGTTTAAATTTATTAAGAATAAACTTTAGTTGGTTTATTTTTTATGGTGTGGCTGGTTTTATTAGTAAATGAGTTTGTCAATAACAGCATTATACTGGGTCAGTAGCAACGATCATTTTCTTCATTTTTATTATTTAATTTTTTTGCTGTCTTTGTGAATTGTTTAAAGAGATGTGAAAACAAACAAATAAAAGAAACTAATAACAGTTTTTGTAAAAAATACAGAAAAAAAATATAACGCAATTATTAGCAATTGTGTAAAATTTAAATGTATGTCAGCTTTTATTTAGCACTATCTTAAACTATATATTGATTATGATATTAACTCCCTTCATGAGTTCATATTCTAGTTGGTAGATTTATATCAAATTAATTAATACAACCTGATGCTAATAGACTATTGTGCATTGCTACATAATGGAGAGTTGTAAAGGGATAGATGTTAATAAGAGCTTAGTGACAATGATGCAAATTTATGTAAAATGCCTCAGGAAAGATTTTAGAATATACATTTACGATGAATTATTTCAACATTCGGCTTTTCGGCAAAATTTCTGACACGCTGAAGTCAATCAAATTAAATATTGGCCAATTTTTCTTTAATTTTTAGTGTTTTATTAATATAAAATTCACAATATTAATATGACAGAGTTTGTAAATTCAGATAACAGGAACGGTTGAATCATAAGATCTAGCGGAGCTAAAGCAGACCCCAAGTACAGTTTGTGGACCATATATAGCTAAAAAATGAAATCAACGTTCTTCGTGTCATACATTGTGAGTTTCGTTAAAACCTGGCGACATTTTGCTGATGCAGTTTGTAATTCTATGAAATTTCTATGTTCTACGTTATTTTTTTATTCGTTGCATTGAGTACAGGGATGATAAATGAAAAAATTCATTTCGTACCAATGAGCTTAAAAAATAGTACTTTTTCGGCTCAAATAGTACTAAAATATTTTTGAATTGTTGTAACCAAGTAAGCCACACGATTTTGATTGAGTTTCTGTGCTCATTGTGTCAAAGGTCAAATATGGCTCAGTTTTCTAAAAATATTTTTGATAAAATCTTTTTCAAATAATGGAGCCAAAAACCAAACAATTTTAATTTCAATTTATCTTAATGAAACTTCACTTCTGCCATATAACAAGGAGCTTACTTACTAATTTCTTTATTCTTATAAACTTGAAGATTGTTAAAAAATTTAAAATTCGTTCACAATGGATAAACAAGCCATAACAAAAGATATTTTTCTATTAAAATTTGAAGTCCGACACTTCTTGAATAAATGCGTAAGTCGACTTAGGTAGATTTTGAGTTATTAATGCGAAATAGCTCTTTTTTAAGCGCTCTTTAAATCAAAGTAAAAATATCATTGACCAGTCTAGAATTTGTTTCATGCACACTTCACTTCTATATTGATTTCATAAATTTTCAGCAATAACGATTTAAGTATTCCTGTGTGATGGATTATTTAAACAGAGCAGAAATACGATGCTATTATCTAAACACATTTTGAAATCTTTTTAAATATTTTTCTATTTTACTTAGTAAATGTTATTTATGTCGACATATGCGGTTTTATGTATCCTTGCTAGGATCTCGTTCTTACGTTATTTTTGTGTGAAATTTTTATACAAAGCTATTTTGGCAAATATATGCCGAAAGTGTTAAAAAAAATCAACGATGTTTATACCGTCGACACAATCTTAGAAATATTTTGTTTTTGCTCTACTGAAAAAATCAGTTTATTCAAGAAAACCAATGATGATTTGTTTATAGAATATGGAGTTTGACATTGAGCTACTCCATCAGCATCTCTGTTGATATTTATCCTTAAAATCTAACAAGGAAATATTATAAGCTGTTCTCTCAAGACCGCCTGTTATGTATACTCCTTAAATAAGTACACAAATCCACTCACGAAAGTAGACTCATGATAGAATTAAGTTTAGGACCAAAGTAGAGATAAATTATTATTGAATGATAATTTATCTCTACTTTGGTACTATTTGCAAATTGGGAAAATTTGCAAATAGTACCAAATGGATCACGGCGGTACCATCGTACTTTTTTGGTTTCAATAGTACCAAAAAAAGTACAATTGTACCAACTTTATCATCCCTGATTGAGTAGCTTTAGCAATGCTTGTGTTAGCATGTTAAACGACGTAAGTATGTTTTTTTTTGCTATCTGTTTGTGTTGAAGACTTTTTAACGCACATTTTCCGGGATAAAATGGCGGAAAATGTGTGCGGGAGTTCTCGGGATTTTTTTTAATATTATTATGGCAACATTACTTTGTAAGCACACATTTTTAGAGCCGCTTTTAGAAAAATATGAAAAAAATATACATGTGTTTTAGAGCCCATTTCATTTGCCTCATATTTTATTTTCACATTTTTCTAATGGGCAGCACTTAAAAAATTTCGTGAACAAATGAGAATAACAGATTTTTACTAAGTGAACATAACGACCAAAGTATATGCTATATTTTCTAAAAATTTCAGATTTTTATCTGAATCCACACATTGGCTTTTTATTTGAACCATATTTTTTTAAATTTAACCATATTTTTGTGAAAATAACAAAACGGCACTTAGTGGACATGATAAGGAAGTTCCTTCTGTACAACGGGGTTCACCCAAGGTTCAATTGAAAATCGAAAAACGAGAAAAAACTGTGTAGTTTTCAGGGCACTTAATTATTTGAGTTCAGTTTTACCTAGCAATATGAAATGCTCATTACTGGCCTCCAAAATAAAGCATGGATCATGTCAATGTCTCTTCTGCTTAAAAAGCTAGAGCAAGTCCGAAACTGGTAAAAAAATTACTTCGGGTGGCTACTAGCCAGAAGTTATACAATAAAAAAATTTATGTTTTTATTAAAATTAAAAAGTATGCGGCACACCTACAGATTTGTTGAATTTACTTAGAATTACTGTGTAAAGAGCTGAAATTATATTTTTTAGCTAATTTGCAATACATTAATAAACTTATTTGATACATCTCATGAATTGATATTTGGTTTTTGTTGAAGTAAATTAAATTAAATGCTATATTGTATCGTTTTGTTTTGGGCGGGAATTCCCGGGAAATTGGAAAATCAATCCCGCTTTCCCGAGAAATGAAAAATTCCGGGAAAAGAAACAAGAAGTTCTCCTTTCTGATTCCTAATTACCGTATTTGAATCGATATTAAGAAAAATGTTAATTTTGGAGTTCTATAATAATATTTTTCCTTAATAAAAAGTGTAAAGATTTACCCATTTTCGCAACTTATTCCTTTTTACGAATACCAAGGCTCTAGACTCAACTTGAACGCCAGAAATCATTCAACTCTTAATTGCGAAATTACTCACAATTATTACTGAAATATCTCATGAAAAACTATCTACTTGGTCACAAAATATTTTAACATTGTGCCTTATAACCTATATAAGCCCACATCCAAAAACATTGACTTCACTTAGATTTAGTGATATAATGAACCGATTCTTTTCGGTAGATTTTGATAATTTTAAAGATAAAGTTGTAAAAAAAAAGTTTTTTTTTTCAAAAAAATTTTAAACCACTAATTGATCGAATCCGAATTTTAATCAGCTCTTAAACTCAATAAACAACATCGAATGTTGCAAATGTGATTAAAATCAACTGATTCGTTCGAGAGATATTGTTGATGGATAATTTCGAAAAAAAAACTCTTTGTTTTAATAATTCCAAAAGTTCTGAAATCTATTTTTAGGATTTATTTTCCTTTTTATACTTGAAAAACTGTTTTGAATATCGCAAATTTGGTCTAAATAGGGTAGGATAATTTATCCGAGAGGTATCGTTGGGGAACATTTTGAAAAAATATATTTCTGTTAAATTACTCCAAACATTTATAGATTTTCCTTCGCTTTGTGATTGAAATTAGCAGACGATCCAGAGATGGCCTGCAAGGTCAACTGTATTAGAAACTATAAGATTTTGGAGAAGAAAAGTTGGTCTAAATAAATTACACAGAAAATGTACCTGCTATTAGTTTTATTCCACCAAGTGATGACTTAGACGAATTAACATGCAATTTAAGGGATAGATCTGAAGGATAAATAAATAGTAAATTAAATCCAGCAAAATACCACAACAAATTATAACTATATTTTTTAATAGAAGAAAAGCAATACAACCCAGCAAAAATAAATTTGTTACAGGGAAGCAGTGAGATTAATTAGAAGGGCCTCGAAGATGCGCAAAAGCAAACAGTGCACCCTCTTTGCCTTACGAGGATGCAATAACGTAAGAGAGTGAAGAAATTTTTTCACTTTTTTATAGTGCATCCTCTCTTGCTTACATGGATACAAATATGGATGCGAGTGTTATTTTTACTTCGTAATTTGATTGTGTATTCTTCGATTGAATTATATATGAAAATAAATGTACTTCGGTAGCTTAGTGGTTAGTGTTCTAGCCTACCATGCGGAGAACTTGGGATCGATTCTTGATTTAATACGCGAACAAAAACTTTTTAATAAAAATAAATAGTAGTGTATTATAATTTCCAGTTGCACTTGTACCATTTAATACATAAATAAATATAAAAACAACGTAAAATAATGGCAAATAAAACATTAATCCGAGTGTAGATAAAATTGTGACGTGAGATTAATGCATCTAGGATGCGCAGAAAGAAGCTTATACATCGGGGCCTACATTCAAAATATATTTTGAAGTTATGTATCTGTTATTTCAAAGCTGAAGCAGTAGGAGTTGGCTCACTGCAGTAAGTTTTTTTGGTAGCAAGCTGTGTGCTGTATATATTTGTATTATGTTTCTTTGCTTTCTGAATCATATGTATACATGGTTGACAATATTGAATAGTTTTTTTTGCAGAAAGTTTAAATGCGTCATGTATTTGCTCTCCCACCTAAATTTTTACTAATTTTTAAAATTTTTTCCTATTAATTATTAATTTTTCGCTTAGCTTTCATTAACATTTTGATACACTTTTCCCGCAATATACACCCTTTGATGAAAGCATTATTGAAAATTTACAAAGAGTACACATTTAATAGCGGTAAAATTTGACTTGCACCAAATAAGAAGCAGTAGAGCAACATGTTCCGAACTGTATCATAAAGTAATATTGTTCCACTAGTTCCATACCTGTTTCAAATCTAAAAATTATTTTCTGTGGTTTTTTCAATTTTCGGCAGTTTATTTCTTTACTTAATGTTGAGCGCGAGTTTTAAATACAAAAATTCTTAATTTTTGCCAGAATTCTTTACATTTTCTCGTTAATGCTTGAAATGCGATATGAAAAAAATCTACAGTGGAGTTCGGTTATAACGAGAGCTTATAGCGAACTCCGGTTATAGAGAATTTTTGGTTATAATGAACTGTTTTTTAATCCTACAAACAAAACTGCATGGAAGTTTATACGCTTATAACGAACAAAAAAAATATTTAGTTTTTCTCTGGCGTTTTTTGAATTATTTACCACAATTTGGTACAATTTTGTAGCAATATGTATATTTTTGGTTAATGTCCAAAGTATACTTTATAAATCTATTTAGAAATAAATGGACAACAATGCACTCTTCTAAAATTGTTTTTTAATTCTGGAAAGAAAAATTATCTACTCCGGTTATAGCGAACTTAGCCTATAATGAACAAAATTGCACGGTCCTGCGGAGTTCGTTCCACTGTATAAATAAATAGAAAACTTTTAACAATCACTTATAGCATTGTATAAAACCCTTGTTTACCTTTCTTTCTTTTGAAATTGTTTTCTATTTTATTTTGATAAGTTATCCTTTTAGGTAAACATATTTCTGTTATAAATTTTATAACATTTATTTTTAGCTTTCTACCCTTAAAGTTAAATATATCAATATATTGTTTGATGTTCTTTCCCTTTCATTTGTTATTGTTGTTTTGTTTTTTCTACTTTCTATTTGTGTTAAGTTTTACTTAGTTTCATCCCTTTAGCCGGAATGCCCCCAACGCCCAAAATAGAAATGTAGAGATAAATATGCATTGCCTGTTTGTATTATTTTGCTTTTCATTATTATTGTATGGTGGAAATTTAAACAAATATCTTTTTTAGCTTTTCCTTTTAATGTAAAACTAAAGTTAAATTTAAACACCTATAAATTAAAGGCTTATTTCCCAAGGGAATGTTTGGGCTGTCTCCCCTCAAATAACTCTGGTTTATCAAGGCGCGAATTCAAGATATGCTCTTGGTAAACTCTTAGGAATAGTTACCCCAATATACATATTGGGGATAGCCCATATACAAATTAGTTATTTAATATAAGTTCTTCCCAAGTGGGAAACTATTGGGAACTTATTGGGAAAATCTAACACAGGTTTTTAATCTTATTTTTTCGATAGAGGTGATTGTTGCTTACTTTTGTCCCTTGCACAGCTTTAGCAAATTTTAATCAATATTAGAGTTTGCTGTTTTTCAGATTTGAGCAAATTTTTGCAAGATTTTGATATTTCCCAACAGGAATCCTATCGGGTCCCAAATACGTTTGAGACCGGATCCAACTTAGTGGCATCGAATAGGTAAATATTAGGAGCCTAATTCATAGCAGTGAGCTCATATTCAAAAAATATTTACAAAACTAGGCGAATAAAATATGAATTTTTACTGCAAGGGCTGCATTTGTGTCTATTTTAGATTACCTATAACTTACGTTTAAAGAAAATTTAAGAAGAAATCTAATAGAAAATGATAAATATGGGGTCTTCCATGAAAAGTCGGACAGTTTTTGAACAAATCGTCTTCGATTTCGCATATTTTTGGACAAAAAGTTTCGCAAGGCCACACACAAATTTTCCGAACTTCTGTTTACAAATTTTGGTTAGATAAGGAGTGCTGATTACGATGGCATCATTAGTTTTTTTTTAATAGCATCTCTAGTTTTAGGGATATAGTGAATACAGTAAGAAGTCCTGATATACTTACTAATGTCACTGTACTTCAATGAAAGAGATTTTTGCGTATGTTAATAACCCCGAAAGTATTGTAACGTTTGGAGGACCATGTTAATTTTAAGCGAATACTGCAAAAAATGGTGTATATTACGCAAATATTAAATGTCACTATCTTTAAAACTAAGGATGCCATCGTAATCAGCAGATGAAAATATATAACGATCAGCTATTTTTATTTCAGAAAATTTTTAAAATCTCTATTGGTTTTTTAAAAAAGTAAGATATCCTTTTATTTGTCTTTAAGCACTCTTTCAGAAAAAAAAAACATCTTTGATGTAATTATCATTTAGTTCTTAACGTTTGAAAATGAAAATGTTTAATTTTAGGAACTTTAAAAAAAAATCAAGTTATGATCTCAATTTTTCTATTTTTTGTTTTTGGAATATTGAAATTTTATTTTTTTATTGATTTAAATGTCACACTGCTTTAAATAAAAACTTAATTCAAACAAATATACATTTTAAAGTACACACAAAAAAATATCATCGAACTGCAACTAATAATTCGAATTGTTAATATGTAATTTAAATTCGAAAATATATTTAGTTAATGTAAGAAATTAACTTGTTGATACGACAAACACAGACATTTTTTTCAAAAAAACTGAACTAACTAAATTTTTTGTTATGTATGGCGCAAAAATTCAACAATTTTTGAATATTTTTTTGATTGAAAATGCTAATTAAAGTATTTGTTGAAACAAGTAAAGAAATTAACAGTCATCATTCTTGATATAAAAAATTAAAATGTTTCTAGTCAATTAAATTACCCAACAAAATTATTTATTAAATTATATCATAATGAAGGGCACACACACGTAAATGAAATAAAGCAAGTCAAGTTTTGTGTGTATTCATTATTTACGTATTTAATGACGAATTGCTCTGTAGCTGAGAGGTAAGAACGTTAGTCTATTAGTCTAGAGGTCGCCGGTTCGACACCGCCTAAAGACATTTAGCGTTTTTCGCAGACAAGCAAAAACTCGTTTCGAGGGTTGTGATTACGTAGAAAAAATATTGTTAATATAATAATAATGATAATAAAAATTTGACTGGCAATTCAACAATTCACATTGTTAATATAACAATAACGTTAATTGCAATATTTTTGAAATCTAAAAAAAAAATTGTAAAAAAAATTTTTTGTCAATAAATTATTTGTTGATGTATTAAATTGAAATTATTTTTCAGATTTTCCTTTAACTTGCAACTCCGTAATTGGATTTACAAAAACCGTTGGGTATTCAAAATCAATTAATTATTTAATTGACATAACAAAAAAGTTAATAGTGTTTACAAATCTTATTTTTTCTGTGTAACTTGAGGTTGCTGAGCACGAGATGAAATTAATTTACTAAAAAAAATTGTCTTAAAGATATTTGCAAGAAAAAATAGAATAATTAAAAATTCGTTGGATTAAAAGCCATACAGTTCGACGAAATACATAACTTCAATTAGTAACACCAAGGACACGTAGCATTAAATATGTCTGATTGTTTCCAAATAATATAAGGACAAACAATGACATCCAACATCTAGAGTCTAGGTCCTAGACTGCGAAATCAACGAAGTTTGAGACAAGGCAAAATCAAAAGTAGTGATTGGCTAAGACAAGAACGAAATTTTGGAAATTTGTAAACGGCCAAAAGAACTTAATTAAGCCTGGAAAAATCTCCACACTTGTGAAAGATCTTAATGAAATTTGGTTTAAAGTGGCTCATCGTGGTTGTTCTCGAAAATATCATGGTGTTAAGTTCGATCCTTATACAAAGTCAATAATTTGTCTTTGTCTTTTTAAGTCAAAACTGTCCGATTTTGTATGGAATGTCCCACATGTACCAGGACATATTAATAATACCAAATATAAGAACATGGTTCAGAAAAGATGGACGAGTTGTGCTATAGTCGTAGCCACCGCTGTATATATGAATGAATAAGAGCGTCTGGATGTATGAGTTTGTTGCAGATGACGCTTTTCCATAAACTTATATTTTTGGAAACTTTAGAAAATCAATAAAATTTTATGTATATCCACATTTTTCAAAGCATTTTCTTTTACTTCCTGTTCTTTTTGTTAAATCTCCTTAACGGTGGAATTTTTTTTGATAGCAATTGTGTGTATATTACGTGTTTTATTTTTATGTAGAAAACTTAAGTTCTGTTGTGTTTTATTTCGAATATAATGCGATAAGTTTTTATATGCAACAAATATATTTGTTTTACACAAGTTTTTATTGCTCCAAAGATGAAATTAGGTATTCAGCAATATTGGGATGTTTTTGATTTTACAGATTTTTAGTAACTAACCAGTAGAACATTTACTTTACCTTTTAGAAAACATACATAAAGTCAATGGAATGACTAACGGATTAAAACAAATTTAAACATATACTAAGGCCACTGCATGGAACTTACGCTTTACGAATGAACTCGCCGCAAGAGGGGCCACCCAGTCTGTCAAGCATAGCATGGGATTCAATTAAACTGTTAAATTGATTTATTTTTTGCAAATGCAATATTCATATGGCATTTTATATTTTATTTATTTTTATATTTTCTGTTTGTAAATCTTTTTCATTCGAGCTGTTGTTTATTTTTTTCGTGATTTTCCTTTCTTCTGCTGTGGTGTTAAGTCATTCATTCAATCAATTCAGTCAGCCGTGCATGATTAACTTAATTTATGTTCACTTTTCAATTTTGCATTTTATCTCCTCATATTCCTTGATTTTATGGTGATGATATGTATATTGAATGAAGCTATTTTGCCAATATAATGTTGCTGATGATGTTGCTAAATTTTTTCCATTTTTAGCACACTGTTCCATAATGTTTGCCTAGTGTTTTGGAATTATTATGAACAAAATCTCTTTTTTAATTGACAGTCACAAATAGATTGGAATGAGAAAACAATTGAGTTTAGATATGTGTGATCTATTTTACTAGTTCTGTGTAATAGCGTGTATTAACTGTTCAATGGCAAAAATTAAAAAAAAAAACGTATAATCGTATACAAATATTTTTATAAAAGACGTAACTTGGGCATTGCATCACGCAAGATCTCCAGTATGACTGCATTTACTGAGCATGATAAAGATAATACGTTTATTTATGTATTTCCTTCGCAGTCATCAAATCTTTACGAAAAATTTTACTCTACGAGGTATTAGAGAAAGCAATCGTAGAGAAGATGCGCGGAAACTTCGTTATGAATTTACCAATTGCCCGTATCGCGCAAAAAAGCCAACATCTTATTCCCTTAATATTGGTATTTTTACACAATTCACCAAAAAACGGGTAGGTTTGCTATTCCGCCCTATAAAGTATATATCTGTAGGTGAGAGGCAAACTACACCAAGTGACATTCTGATTTTCGAAAACCCCTCTTGCTTTAGTTTTGAATTTAATGTTACTGGAGGCCAATAAATTGAACTGTTGCCTTTGCTTAAGTTAAGAGTTGTATTTTTTTCATTACCAACCCTATTGTAAGAAAAATATTATTTTGATTCAACAATATTAAAAAAATATATGCAGTATATACCGGCTTAATAAGATCAATAGACCTAAACAGTTGTAAGACATAGATGTTTCTTTTGCATTGAAAGTTTGAACTTAGGGCACTTTTCTAGCCTATATAGGCATAAGCAATTAAAATTTTGTAAAAAATTTATTTTGGTTATATTTTAATTTAATGGAGGGACTTAATCCCCCTTATCGTGGTTGGCGTTTTTGTGGCGAATATCAGGCGTTTTGTACTAGATTAAAGAAAAATCTTGCTTATTTTCTTTAATCTACTACAAATTGTCGAATCCGATCAATAGCGAACGCGAATACCAAGGTAATATGTATATTTCCTTTATAACGCGCGGGAGGGTAGCAGGTAGTTATCTGCATCTCAACTACCACCACTTTTTCGCATGAATCGTTCTGGCATTTAGGCCCCATTTTTCTTTTTATGTCGGTAGCACTGGCGCAACTAAGCAGTGCCCATAACCTGGATATTCTTGAAACGAGCTCCCACTGACAACTCCTCAGAGTTATTCGGTAAACAGATAGGGCACTGCTACACATTCAATATATATTGAACGCGATCCAGTATCTCGATATATATTGAACGTGTAGCCTGCAATATTGATGGATAACGATCCAAATCGCTGAATAGCCTAATATTATGAAATCCAGATTCCGGATCGTGGATCACACGATATATATTGAACGTGTAGCATACTTCGTGATATCAATCGCTATGCGTTGGTAAAAAGTACAAAAATAAATAAAATTAAAGAAATAAAATAAAAGTGTTAGCGATATTCAGTATAAAAAATTAAGCAAATAAGAAAGTAACACATTTTACTAAATTTTGGCATATTTTGTGGCTATAAGGTGTAATGGCACAAGATAGTGGAATTAAGTATATGTATGTGTGGGTGTGTGTGATTTCCTTGCAACATTTTTTATTCAACTACCCGCACAGAACAATAATAATGTAAATACTGACGCGATAAATATTGAACATGTACCATATCCGCGCGATCCATCAATCCACTAAAATGGATCGCGATCCAAATATCGCAATATATATTAACACACAATATATATTAGTGTAGCGGTGCAAATAGATATCTGGCCCACAATTAATATAAGCTGATTTAATTTTTCGGATTTTGGACCACGAGGGAATAAAATTGGTCAAAACCTCCCTCCACTCATAGCGCTGTTTTTTGAAAACCGATTTTTCTAAATTCTTTATTGGTTTGAAAGGGTTTGCTTGCAGTTTGATCCCATATTTTTTTCGAAAAACGGTGAGGAAATTTGCTTAACTCTGTCATTTGCCAACCGATTTTCAAAATTATTTTTTTAAGGTTTTGCTTGCAGTTTGGTCCCATAATTTTTTTTCGAATATGGAGGTGGGAGTTTGGTTCAACACGCATAACTCTGTCTTTTTTCAACTGATTTTTAAAATTCTTTTTTGGTTTGAAGGGGCTTGTTTGCAGTTTAGTCCCATAATTTTTTCCGAAAGTCCGTGGGGAAATTTGCATGCCTCCATGCTTAACTGTTATTTGTGAGCCGATTTCCAAAAAATTATTATTTTTTGTTTAAAAGGGTTTACCAGAAGTTTAGTTCCATAATTTTGTTTCCAAAATCGGTGCGGAAATTTAGACAAATGACAGCGTTAATAATGGAGGGACAATATTAACGCTGTCATTTGTGAACCAATTTTCAAAATTCTATTTTTGTTTGGTCATTTGTGAATAGTTTTTCAAAATTCGTTTTTTGTTTGAAATGGTTTGCCAGCACTTTTATTCTGTAATATTTTTTGCAAAATCGGTGGGGAAATTTTCTCCCCCCTCTCATTTGTCAATTTTTTTTATTAAGTTAGCACGTATAAGAAGAGTGCTACTCCAGAGAAGGAGCTTCTAGCGATACAAACATAAAAGAAAACTAGTTACATTGAATAAGTTTAACAATATAAGTAAAGAAAGAAAGAGAAGTAAGGAAAAGAAAAGAATATAGTTTTGATTGGTTTTTTTGTTGTTTACGAAGGCTCTCCATCTGCGTCTGTCTTGTGCCATATGGCGAATTTGTGGCCACGTGAATCTTCGTTGTCTCCATGTTATTCTTTGACGTCCAACATTCCGTTTTCCTTGAGGGTTCCACTGTGAATAGATTATCGAAAAAGCCAAGTTCTTTTTGTTTGAATGGGTTTGCTTGATAGTTCAAGAAAGGCAGGCGGCAACTTCAGGGGAATATTGTGGATTGTATCACGGTCGTTTATTGAATGGCTGACGGTGGACCAAACTAAATAGCACCTAATCTATAAAATCTTTTCATTTTATTAATGATAAAGCTTCATTACATTAATGAAAACATTACATCAAATTAAGTAAATTACGGAATGTCATTTTACGATTTTTTTTAATATGGCTGCACCCATACTATCAAAAGATAAACCGTTTTTGTCTTTGAAGTCAAATACACTTGTTTGATTCTAATCCACACCAAAAAAATACGTCTTATCAAGATTTGTCTTAAAAGACAACCGGTAATCAGACAGCAATGTATTTTTTCGTTTTTTGGCTTGTCTTGATTGGTGTGGGTTACATCATAAGAAAGCACGTAATTGTGTGCAATGAGGTTCGTTTCAGTCCGTTTTGTTTTACTCTGTGTGGGTATGTTGTATCAAACCACATGTATTTTGTGCAACCAATGTTTTTGCGCATTAAGTCAAACAAGCAGTATTGCGGTTGTTTTGTTTGATGTGGCTTGTCTCAGAAGAACTAATGTACTATTGTCGTATTAGTAAAAAAAACAGTTTTGTCTTACGTTGGTGCGGGTTCAGCCTAAGAAAACATCATTATATGAACGAAAAATTTTCTTTCTTTATTTATGGCGTTTTTACAATTAATGAAACACTTTTCATAAATGTAATGAAATGTTGCGCTGGTTAAAAAACTCTGACAAAATCATTACTCTAACACAAAAAAAAGCCATTGCTTTTATGAAATTATTCCTTCTAGTGCATCATTACAATAAATCATTTTAAATTAATAATAAGAACTGTAGGGTATAATCATTGTAGTTGCATTAACATTTTTAACAGATTTTATCCTTTCATCGCATTTCCTGCATTTTACTTATACAAGTATTTCCTATAAATCTTCTCCCTGTTTTACTCCACTTTTAGTTCATTGTTCCCTATTAAAAAAATAAAAATAAACACTTGCCAAGAACAGGCAACCATTATAATGAAATTAAAGCAAAATATTAATGAAGAAAAATAAAAATAATCTACTTTAAAAGGAATTAAAAGGAATTGAGCAATTGTAATATTTTTCTAGTTCTATAAACAGACTGCATAGGAAAAAAACCCGAAGAGTTATAAAATAAATATAATTACAATCAGCAACAGAGTACAGAAAAAAGAGAAACGATTTAACAACCATATAATTGCACACCCGGTATTTAACAACAATATGGCACCTAAAAAAACAATAGACAGTGACAAGGTACAATGGGATTTATATCGAATATAAAGAGGGAAATACAGAAACAAAAAAGGTATTATTCACTCCTGGCTCCTACGCTACAATAAATATATGGCACAGCTAGGCCAGTGTAAAGGGCGTTGGGTTGAAGTAAAAAATATATGTATATAAATACTCACACGCACACACTCACACAAAGCAACAAACGTTACAACATGAAAAACAAAATAACACAACAACTTTTGCTGTTTTAATGGCCAGACAATGAACACACAGAAACACCTGAGGCAGATGGATGTGTACAATGTAGTCGCATAGAAAAGTATGTATAAAAAATATCCTTAAAGAAGGAGTTACAAGGAGTTGTAGTAGGAGCGTTGGCAAACAAACTTGTTGATGATGTAGGTGGATGATTAAAAGTAAAAAAATTGCAAATGTTTGTTACATTACCAGCCAGCCATTATCACTAATTGCAACTTAATAAATTTGTTCCTTTCATTTTTCTTTTTTTGCTCTCCCCACTGACAGTTGACTACTAACAACCGTCAAGTATGAACTAGACAAAAACAATAGTTACAAAGTTGTGTTAAACTGTTTAATTCTCAGTTACAAAACAAAACGGACATAGTGTCAAAACAATATGGCGCGGGTGTTAATTTGTCGGTTTCTAGCTTGTCTATCAGTCAGTCAGCCAGTGAGTTTCACTCGTCTGTTCATTTCGGTGAAGTAAGCATTTGGTAATTGTTCGCACACAGTCTACTGCTCCAAATAAAGTTAACAAGCCCCAAAGTGTTAGTTCATGTTTTATTAAAAAAAGACACAAAATAGAAACATCAG
Source organism: Panzeria rudis (assembly GCA_956483635.1). NCBI lineage: Eukaryota > Metazoa > Arthropoda > Insecta > Diptera > Tachinidae > Panzeria > Panzeria rudis. The sequence continues at coordinate 83,648,598 of OY101448.1, forward strand.
TCGTCCTTTATTACTCTAGAGAAAAGGATACATAAAATGTAAAAAAAAGTTGCATCAATTTAAAAGTATCTACATAGTAGATACTTTTAAATTGATTCTTTTTTCATTTAAAGCAATGGCCGTTAAACGTATTTAAAGCCTGTTTTTCGAAAATGAATTAGTTTGTTCGTTCGTAAAAAAACGAACGAAAGTACTTTTACGTTTCTTTAATAAACAATATTTAAGTTTGTGAGAATATATGAGAGAGAACAAAATAGCTTTTACCTTTTCCATATACAGTTGAACCTCGATTATCGAAGGCAGAACACGTTTCCTCAAAGAAACTACTATTCGATATACCCGAGGAAAAAGTGCTCACGCAAAAAATCTTAGCAAAGCTACTATTTTATATGACCAGAGGAGAAAACAATGGATACTATTTAAATTTTAAAGTGGAAATAAAGTTCATGGACGTTATTTCTTAATTTCGATGGGCATTATTTCCACTTTAAATAGAAAATAATGTCTATGGACGTTATATCCTTTTCGACGTGGATACAATAACCATGTTTTGTATTAAGCATAAATTATTTAATATTTTCTGCAAATTAGAGTTCTTTCTGAATTTTAATTTTCTTTTTTTGCAAAAATTTAGATGTCTTATTTATATTTTACTTTGTGTATGGCAATTTAAATTTTGCGCGAAGTTTTTGTTACATAATTTTACTGTGTAATAGAATAGCGCATTGCATTTGTTATAAGAAAGGATTGTCCTATCAATAAAATAATCTGAATGGCAGATGCTGCATAAGAGTAAATAGGTTTAAAAGTTTAACAGAGGAGAAAGACTGAATCCTTGTGGTAAGTAACCCTGAATTAATCTTGAACTCGTTTGATGAGATCACATCTATTACAATTTGTATAGTACGATCAGTGAGAAAACTCAAAACACTAAAAACAACAAGTTTTGACAAAAGTGCAACATGCGATACTCTATTAAATGCCTTAGATGTATGTATATAGAGCAACCACTTTACTTTTACCAAAACGGAAGGGCCGTACAGCGTCATATACAGTAGTCAATCTGGCAGTTGCTGAGTAAACTCTTGGACTCCAAATACTTAACAAGATGAAAGTTCAACACTTTGTAAAGTGCAAAACATATTGCATATTCAAGGTTACTAACCTCTCTATTTTTGATGGTTGGCGTTAGATTGGCAACCTTTCCAAAGGATGGGAATTCACCAGCATGATACACAGCTCTGAAGATGTTTGCTATACGACGTGCCAGCGTTGTTTATGACCAGTGCCGGACTACAATCCTGAAGAAATGGCTTATTTATTGTTTTCATTGTTTTTTGTAATGGCTGCTTAGACAGTTTGCGAATGTTTTGGGTTAGTTTGGTTTGGCTATTCATCATGAACAGACCTACGCTTGCGTAATATTTGAAAATTTTTAAAATTTATTAGAAAAAAAAGTAAACTCATCACACGAACAATTTCATAATAAAATTGTCGAAAACAAATTTATTTCAACATTTTTCTGTAGTGAAAGCTTATAAATAGCAAAAGAAAACACACTTTATGTCATTAAGATATATTTTATATATATATAAATATATTTGGCTCGGAATTTTAAAATTTGGGCTTTTAACATCGCCTTTGCTCCGAATTTCGTAAATATCTCCGGTACTAGCACAGCCAAATTAAAAAATATACCCGACTAGAAATTTTCCCAATACTCATATTGGGGTCCGACTGGGAATTCATGTGGCACACCCGAAAGGGTTATCGCATTTGTGATTTGATCGGGAACTTGTTGGGACAGCCCATATACAAATTAATGCCTTAACATAAGTTCTTCCCAAATGGGAAACTATTCGGAACTTGTTGGGAAAATCTAACACAGATCTTTAATCGTATATTTTGCTCATCTTCAAAAGAGATGATTGCTACATACTTTTATCCCTTGGATAGCTTCAGCAATTTTAATTCAATATTAGAGTTTGATATTTTCCCGATTTGAGCAAATTTTTGCAAGGTTTTGATATTTCCCAACAGCAAACCAATCAGGTCCCAAATACGTTTCTGCGTTACATCGGAATTGGGATCCCAGTTAGATCCCAAATGTGTTTGTATGAAAATTTCTAGTCGGGTATATGTTATAACTTTTAACAAAATGCATAATAATATGCAGAATCCCTGATCATAAAAGTTTCTTTGGATAAAACCCATATAGTTCGACTGGAAAACACATAAGTTCAATTATTAGTAATATAAGGAGACATTGGAGACAACCACTGGCACTATCTGGGTAGTCTCCAGCTATATGGCACATGACCACGGAGAGTGTCCACCAAATGAGAAGGTACGTGGGATTGTGGTTACAGCGGCAAGCACAAGGACGCCCATTATTATATGTGCTGATGCCAACTCGCACCACATCACTTGGGGTAGCAGTAACGCACGAGGTGGGTTTCTTTTCGATTTTATTCGTAGTAATAATCTTGAAATAGTTAATAGAGGTTCAGACTTTTATTGTCTCAAATCGCAGCGAGCTTTTAGATATCACATTGGTCAGTGCACAGCACACCAACTTAATTAGTAACTGGACGGTATCGGACGACTGTTCCTTTTCCGACCATCGTTATATTGACTTCTCTATAGGGATTTTTGGATCTAGGCCGGATCCCATAGTAAATTGAAAGAAAACCAACTGGGAGATGCAAAGCAATCTCCTTCTGAATACCCTTACCTCTGCTCCCACAATAAACACTATTGAGGACATCGACTCGGCGGTAGATACGCTCAGCGAATCATTCTGCTATGCCACAAGCATGTCCTGCAAACCTATGGTATGCAAAGGCAAAAGTAAACCACCTTGGTGGTGTACCGAAATTGCACAGTCGCGCAGCGAATGTCGTAGACTACTCAACGAGGCCAAACGATCAGGCAACTGGTCGAGCTATAAGACCTCTGTGAATAGATTAAAAAATCTAGTTAGGAACGCTAAGAGGAAGTCTTGGAGGAATTTCTGCAGTGGAGTGGAGGGTTCCTCTGAGACCAACCGCTTGCGTAAGATATTGGCAACCTCACCGGTTGTACCCAGCTACATACAGAAACCATGTGATAGCTGGACGTTGAGTAGCCAAGAAACGCTCAGCGTGCTACTTGATACACACTTCCCCGGCAATCTTCCAGCCCCTGTAGCAGGGGCTGGTACAAGCCGTACCCCTGAGTCGCCCTCTACAGTCACCGTCCCTCTGGACATCGACAGACTAAAATGGGCGATTAACAGCTTTGATCCATTTAAATCTCCGGGACCAGATGGCATAATACCAGCTGATCTACAGAGAAACATAGACCTCGTTATACCATAGCTTTCTGTAATATATAAAGAATGCTTAAACTACTCTTATATTCCAGCTTGCTGGAGTAGGTGCAGGGTTATCTTCATCCCTAAAGGTGGCAAGACTTCCCACACTAAATCTAAGGACTTCAGACCAATCAGTCTGACATCCTTTCTGCTCAAAACCCTAGAAAGAGCTATTGATATACATCTGAGAATGTCTATATCCTCGACACTTCTCTCTCCCTCACAACATGCCTACACCAAAGGCAAGTCTGTGGAAACTGCCCTACACTCTCTGGTCAGCCACATAGAGAAATCTCTGGAACACAAAGAGTTCACTATGGTGGCCTTTTTAGACATAGAGGGTGCCTTTAACTACGTCAAACCCGATTCCATTATCTTGAATATGATAGAACTAGGGATTGATTCTAATATCTGCAGTTTCGTTAAGAACCTGCTAACAAATAGGGTCATAAGCGCCTCGATTGGAAATGTTACTGAATACAGGGCAGCCAATCGGGGCACTCCACAAGGAGGGGTTCTATCACCACTCCTGTGGAATCTGACCATCAACTCTCTGCTGCTAAGTCTGGAGCGTAAAATGGTTAAGACTGTCGCATACGCCGACGACTTGGCGGTAGCCATCTCTGGCAAGCACCTGAGTACAATTTCTCAGTGTATGGAGCCCTCACTGGCACTCGTTAGTGAATGCCGCGTCAATTGCGGGCTGGGCGTCAATCCAGCTAAGACTGAATTGGTGCTTTTTACAAGAAAGTACAAAGTCGAAGACTTTGTGCCTCCTAAACTGAACGGGATCACATTAACGGTCTCGGATAACGCCAAATACTTGGGCGTAATCCTAGATAGCAAACTATCTTGGAATCGAAACACCCAGTACAGAGCGGATAAGGCCCTCGTGGCTATCTATATGTGTAAAAGAGCCATTGGTCGCAGCTGGGGCATAGAGCCCAGAGGGATCAACTGGATCTTTGAAGGGGTAGTTAAGCCCATTTTATTTTATGGTGTATTAGTTTGGTGGGAAGCGATAGAGAAAGACTCTCATCGCAGAACACTTAATAAAATATTTGGGCTGGCAGCGACCCTGATAACAGGTGCGCTCAGGTCGACTCCAACGAAAGCACTCTTCACGTTGATGAACTGGCTTCCGGTGGAGGGTATGGCCAAACAGCTAGCTTTATTCTCGGCGATCAGGCTGAACGCTACATGCCCATGGTCACGAACTGATTATGGGCACTACAGGATTCTGCGACAACATCAAGGAATTCACAGCAACATTGATTATTGCGCACCGAAGCCTTACTTTGGTGGGCTATTCCTCTCACTTGTTCCCAGCAGGTAACAGTACCTCTCATCCCTCAACCCTGATAGAGCGATCAAAGTCTTTACGGATGGCTCCAAAAGGGGCAACATATCTGGCGGAGGTTTCTATGTGGAAAACTTCAACGTAAGAGTCCCATTTAGGCTGCAGGACGGTTGTAGCGTCTTGCAAGCTGAAATCTCCGCTATCACTAGGGCGGCAAGATGGCTTAGGTACTATAGGATATCGGAAGATATCTATATATTTACCGACAGCAAAGCGGCCATAGCCGCTATAAATGGAGTATACACCACTTCCTTGGCGGTTGTCGAATGCCGGGTATCTCTAAACGAGATAGCGAGACATTCGAGAGTAACACAGTGTCGGATTCCGGGACACTCAGATTGTCCCGGGAACGATATTGCGGACGGAATTGCCAAACAGGGCGTGACATTGAGCAACTCGATGATATGCTACTTCGTTGGCATCCCTCTATCACATTGTAAATCACTGAAACAGCTTGAATCATTAAGGCTGGCACAATATAAGTGGGAACGCGAAGGCACCTGTCACTTGGCTAGGTCCACGTGGCCTCACTACGACCTCAGCAGGACACGGAATCTGCTCAGGCTCGGTAAAGGTCGAACGAAACTATTAGTAACAGTGCTCACAGGGCACTGTAATATTGGGACCCATGCCAGAAGGATGGGTCTAAATCATAACGACTACTGCAGAAGTTTTAATGATGAGGAAGAGGAGGAGACTGTTCTCCATCTTCTATGTCAGTGTCCAGCTCTAGCCAGCTTAAGGACGAGAATCTTTGGCGCTAGCATATTTCCAGACTTAGAGAGTCTGGCTAATGTAGGGCTAGTCAGGCTATCCTCCTACTTAGTTCAATCGGGATGGTTTGACACGGCGGCAGGGCAGTCGTAATTTCTATGCCCTGTCTGCTCTAGGGTAACACAAAGGGACCGAATCAACGGACCCAAGTGAGTCACTTCTTCAGTCGTGACTACCCTCCGTACCGAAACTCACCTAATATAAGGAAACCCTACGACTTGGAGAAGCAGTGTTTCTCAACTTAGGTGAGTAGGAAAAAAGCACAAGTAATGTTTGCGTTAGACAAGAACCAAACATGGTAAATTTCGAAACCACCAAAAAAGAATAAGTAAGTAAAAAAAGTTGAATAAAAAGTGGTTTAACGTTGGATATTTATCTGCTTGACTGTCGGTGCTGTAGTGGCCTAAAGTATAAAGGGCTCTAACGATGGGGTCATGGTTGATCCGGATTATATTAATGTGATGTTTCTCCAACTTGACTTGAGGAAAAATGTGTATGGAAACTCTCAAAAAACTGAGTGCTGTTTACATAAATTTTAAGTAAGCAATCAGCGTTACCATATATTTAAAAAAAATTCTTATTTCTACAAAAAACTTTTTTTTTGCCCAAAAAACCTTTTTTTCTATAAAAGTGCCAAAATTTTAAAAGAAAACACAAAAAGTGTATTTGGAATTCATTTTAATGAATGTATAAAAACGGCATAGTTGTAGAGGGAGTAAACACGATTAAACACTGTGTCAGTAATAAGGGAGTGAGAAAAACAATCACTTAATATTTTCATCCGATATACTATACTGCAAATTTTAAATTATGTGCATATTTATAAAAAACTTGAAAAAACTTTATATAATTTTAAAAGTTTTTGGCATCTCAAAAAATTTGCAAAAAAGGAAAACTTGATAAATGGCAACGCTGCAAAATGGCAAATGTTTGCTGGCATTGTGGAAACAAAACATAAACGTATCTAATGTAATTTGTATAGAAATTTGCAAGCTCGATGGGCGCTTTTTTTATTAAGCGATTAATTTAGAGTTGCGTAGAAAAATTCACTATATTCGTCCAATGCTCGCTGTAGCATGCATGCTTTAACCGACTTAAAGTTCAACTGCGAAAACATTTCAAATTTTTTTCCCGGCTACATGAATTGACTTAACTTAAAAATTTCGTCTGCATATTATCAAGGTTTTTGTTAAAAATCATAAAATATTTTTTTTAAAAAAATTGGCTAAGCTATTACCGGAGATATTTACGAAATCGGGAAAAAGTCGAGACAAAAATCAAAATTTTAAAATTAAACCTAAGTATTCATTCCTCAAAATATCAAAGATAAGCTTAATGAGATAAAGTGTGTTTTCTTTGTCTATCTTTAAGCTTTACAGCAAGAATGAATTTAATCAAATTAAATAACATTTGTAAAAGTTATGACATACATCATTTTGTAATCGGATTGTAAGTCTTAAAGATACAGATTTATTACCATTTTTTCCAATTAGAAGCAATGTGCAACATGCATTTGATATTGATAAAGAGCGAAGAATTATGATGAATCAAAGTTATTTCAAGCTAAAACATTTGAATTTGATATCGCTATTTTGTTAACTATTTTACTTAAGTGATGTGTATTCGCATAAGCATCAGAAAAATTCGTGCTGCAGTTGGCTGCCCCAGCCAAGATTTGAGCTCGGACCATGAACTTATTTAATTTAATGAATTTAATTTTAACTCAACAAGATTAATATTCTTATAAAATCTTTTGTTTTACATATCTTTTGTGTATTCGAAATGTTTCTTTGCTTTGAGCATGATATTCTTGATGTACGTTTCATGAAATATTGTTAAAACAGTATGGAAGTTAGAAATTTACTCTTTCCGGTTAATTATTTATAAGAAAAGTACTTTTTGTGTTTAAGTTTTAAAAAATTATGGTATTATGTGAATAATCATACTTGAAAAATATCGATATATATCGTAATATCGATATTTTTAATCGATATATATCGATGTTGAGCGATATTTAAAAATATATCGATATAGATATATTTTTTTCACTTGCCCATTCGTAATAGGTATTTTATCCCTCTAGGAGTATTTCTGTGGCAGTTATGAAGTTTTTAACATGTTCAAATAGTGCTATCTGCTTATTTCAATGTTCGAGTCGAAGAAAATTCAATTTGTAAAAAGTGCTATCAAACATAAATAAGGGCGAATATCATGAATTGATAAAAAATAAATATACATAGTAAAACAAAGTTTAGTTATTACTCTTAGAGTAAACGAAAAGAACATTTTTTTTTCTCTTTAATGTAAAGTTGTGATTTTGCAGATAGCACTATTTGAATATAAGACCTCGATAGGTTTTATTTTTGTTAGTGTTTCTTTTTTTATATTTAATTTCTGTCTGTTGTAACAGTAGCTCCTTATTTTTTGCAAAATTACAAAATTATGCACTTGAAAAACTTTTTATATATACTTATCTTTTTTCTCAAAGAATATAATGATTGTATTCCAAATGCTACTTGTATGGCTGGCTCGCTTGTTTGGCAGAATTCGTTGGCTCTGCCAGACAGCTTTGAAATATTATTGGTATTGTTATGAATGTTCTCTTTTTAGTTGTCATGATTTTTTTCTGGCAGCCTTAATTGTTATTTAATTTCTGGCAAGGATTTGAAGTGATATGGTTTCCAAGTAAGAAAACTTACATTTGCTCAATTCACAACCTGTTGTATGTGTTGTAGATCACATAAATGTTGTTGGTAATTTTCAAATAATTATGTTCCTAAACATATGTTTATTTGGAAATTGCCAACAACATTTGTACGATGTACAATACATACAACATGTTGTTAGGTGGCCAATTGTATATTACGAAATACTTTTGCTATGTAGTATTTTGAATATAAGGACAATTATTTGAAACAAGAAAGTATTTAGTTTTTTTTTTATTGAAATATTTATAACGGTTTTAATATTTTTACGACAAACTATTGACTTACTTGAGAATAAATTAACGATACTTTTGACAGCCTTACCTAAAATGAAAAGAAAATATAGATAAAAATGTAGGTAGTTAAAACAAATATTTAGATGTATATTTGAAAAAATATTACATTAATAATCATTCCTACTGGAGAAGTGAAAAACGAACTTGAGCCTGACTAAAATTATTAACTGAATAATAAATAACACCGGTACACAAAATTAAAAAAAGTGGACAGAAATTTTGAGCAGACCAACCTACCTATATGTATTTTGACGTACAGAGTCCTAAAAATAACGAAAATAGCGTTACGTAATATGTGAACAGCGCCTAATAGCCAATAATAAATTAATCCAAGTGTAGGTAAAATTGTAATATGAAGAGAAACATTTTCTAACTATATACATATAAAAGATACATGAGATTAATGCATCTAGAATGCGCAGAAAGAAGCTCATACACCGAAATCTACCAAGTGGGACATCAAATACAAAAATCGTGTAGTCCTGAATAAAATTGGTAAGGGAGAGTACCGATCTCTCTCCCTTACAAATCAGCTTCCGATAATTTTGCTGGATCGTCATCAACACCTTCTTCTTCCCCTTCTTTGGTTGTACATTTGAATCTATTTATCTTACATGACCACCAACAAACTTCACCAAGCATGGCATCCAACTTCTTTCCTTTGAATCGATTTTCCATCGGTATAACAAAAACTTTTTTTCTGATATGAATAAATAAATTTACAGTCATCCATTTTTGTGTCATGCGATCAAATCTTAAAGAATTGTTTCAAATGTTGAACTTTAATGAGATTTGCAAGGTAAGTAATGGCAATGGAAAATTAGTCGCTTGGGCTCAAATAGTATAGCCACAGTATTCTACTCATCCGATGTAAAATTTCATCCATAAAAAGTAAGAAAAATTCCTGCTTGTAGAGTCAATCTAACTGATCGCCGATGTCGAAGGAGTTCTTTCTTTCGCACAAATTACATTTAAAGCAAAAACATATTCAAAAATTTTGTTATTGTTTTAAATGTAATTGTGCGAAAGAAAGAAGTCCTTCGAAATCGGCGAACAGGCAGAATATTTGAAAAAAAATCCGAAAAATGGGTTTTTTCAATATTTTGCAACAAAAAAAGTCGAAGGAAAAAATATTTTCTCGCTTTGCAACAGTAGCACGAACTTTTTACGATTCATAACCTACATTTCAGCCAAAAACAGCATTATGAAATTTGCAACCGTTTGTGAAATATTGAATTTCACAAATATCGAGTCAACAGCTGAAAATTTGAAAATGACAAGAAAAAATAGTTGAGATGGGTAGTAACAGTGACAACTCAAATTAGTTGAGTTGTGAATCATAATATGGGCCTTCGTTTCTTAAGCGAAATTATTTCCAATTTTTATTTAAAAAAATTGATTAAAACTATTATGGATATCAAACAAAAGTATTGCTCAGGCTTAACTATTACTAATCGATAGATATGTTTACTAGTTACTTTTAATAGTTATGAACAAGAAATAATATAACAGTTATAACTCATTTGATTTAATAAAGTTTAGTTACGCAAACTGTTTTATAAAGTATGTGTTTCTGTAGTTAAGAAGTTAAAATTGAAGCATAACTAAAAAAATTGATTTTTGCAGTGTTCTTTTCTTCACAAGATTTTCTTTTGCTAAAATTGTACAAAAAAAAACAATTGATATAAAGAAAATATTCAAAACAATTATTATAATAAATATAGAACAATAAAAATCTGTAATAATAATTATGGATAAGAGAAGAAAAATATTTATCGCTCATAATAGTTATGAGCAATGAAAAAAGTTATTAATTGTATATAATAGTTATGACCGAGAGATATTTATTGACATTACATAATAATCATTATAACCAATTTTTATAGAATATCTGTTAACATTGTCATTTTTTTGGTATCTGAAATATGAGCATAATTATTATTTTGGGTCCTTGAATTATATATAAAAACAAACTTGGGCAAAATGCAATAGGATCACAAACTACAAAATGTATCGTCGTATGTACTTTCTTAAAGATTTTTTTTATTCATTGTATTCTCAATATAAACTAAAATCCTTAACAAATTATCGAAAATCGTTAAATAAAAAAAAAATTCGTCAAGTCGTGCAATAATAAATAATAACACACATGTGATTTGAGCTACTTACAAATTAATTCTCTTTGAATTTTATATTAAATAAAAGAAATCTGTTTGAAGTTCTAAGATGATTAGTGATGCTACGAATATTCGTATCAGTGATGCTACGAGTATTCGTGTTCGTAACGCCGAACAATCGCCTATTTCATGACATTCGTATTCGCTAAATTCAAACGAATATTTCGCGAATATTTTGCAAAGGCGTTAAGAAAACTACATAAAATGAAAGAACAAATATTAATTTTAATTAATTTGTATAAAAAAACTGTCTTTAACTTAAAATAATAATCTTGTTTTAGTAAAATAAAAAACAAAATATATTTCACAGTTAGCTTTAAAAAAAAGCATTTTTTTGTTCATATCATGTAAAACTAATAATCAAATCTTAGTAGAGGAATGCTGAGCCTCAAAAACAAAAGTTTTGAAGACATTTCTCGTTAAATAAGCCCTGCACCACTAAACGTTTGCTCGGTCGGTAGACTCGTTGGTGGTATCACTAAGTATTGCCTGCCTATAGAAGCTCGTATTTTTCTTATTTACTTTCCACCAATTTGCCATCCGTTTTTCCGCAGGAGCTTGAAAACAAAGCTGAGAAATGTCATATTTTCCTTCACCATCACTTTCACTTGTATCCAAGATGCACGGTTATTACTTACGAAATCTCCCGTTTAATTTAACCTGGTACATTTCGAATTTCTATTACGAGAACTTAAAGATCCGTCTTTTTGATTGTGTTCAAGCAAATTATGTCATTTTATAAAACTGAAAACTTGCTAATGAGCTGCTGTTTTAACTCGACTGCAGTCTCACCAATTAGTTCTTTAGATGAATCAAACATGGACATTCTAATTGTCATTCACTTGGGATTGTCCAGAAACAATTCCTTTATAAGACTGACCAAGCAGCTCACTACTTCCGATCTTTACCAAAATATGTTCCGGGCAATAGTTTCATCGGTTCTTACCGAAAACTAGCTAGCAGTCATGTAGCCTGAATGTCCATCTGTAACGTCTCAGGTATATATATATATCATACTTGGTGAAGCATGCTTGCAACGTGGGATTGGACACACTGATAGCAGCCCTACTATCACCAATCTAGGAAACGGCGGGCTCGCAGTCCACCTTTCAGAAATTTCAACTGCTAACGAATAGCTAATGGTGCCCTATGCTCCAGTGGGAGAAAAGGAACATGAATCAAAATCCCTAAGAACATTTTCTAAAGTGTTGATTACAAAACTTCGGCGCACTTAGTTCTTTGCTTATTTCCTGCAACGGTTTTAGCTGATCTACAAAGCACCTGTTAGCTTAAAATTGCGTGGACCGATTTTCTCCGCACAGTTGAAACCTAACTTATACTTAACTAAAGTATTTATATTCATTTGCTAATAAATATTTCCGAAAATATTTTCTCCCAAACAACACTTTGAATTAGTAATTAAAAGCACAAATAAAGTCAGAAAAAAATCTGAAAGTACGTATTTAGGTCTATAAAAATGTTAAAATGTTCAGTAGTGACATTCTTGAAATTATCATTCAAAATACCTATAATTGCGTGATAGTTTTTCTTAATTTATTGTTATTGAAGCAAAGGGGAGAATCTTTTCAATTAAATTTGAAATATGGAGTGGCGCTAAATTTAAGATTAAATATTCGTATTCGGCCAATATTGGCATATATATTCATATCCGTATTCGCGAATACTAAAAATTGATATTCGTAACATCACTATTACGTATACAAGAATATATCGCCACAGAAAATGCAAAAAGCCCTGTCTAACATTTTACAAGTTTAATAGCAAAAGCATACAACTTGTTTACATGAAGAAATATATTTACAATTAATGCAAAACCTTACAATAAATATATAAATTTGTGGGTCCTTTTTTAATTGTATTGTAAGATTTTGCACTAATTGTCCATATAGTTTTCATTTAAACAAGTTTTATGCTTCTCCCGTAAAACTTTTAAAATGTTAGATAGAGCTGTTTTCATTTACTGTGACGATATGTATATGGTTTTAAGATAAACATGTGGCATATGAAAATACACTCCCGCTCATAGGCATTTATTTTTATAACTGCACGTGAGTGACAGACTTCACAACAACTAATTAATTGTTATTAAGAGTCATGGAAACTATTAGAGAAAGGGAGGGAGTGGAATAATATATTATTTTGTATACTATAGATTTGAACTTGTAAAGAAATATTACCTAGTTATTTAAATAACAGGGTAGTTAAAATTCAGATATAGACAAACATTTGAAAATCAATTATTATTTTATAACTGTCAGGTGTTATCACTCTTGAAATACTTACTTTCAGTCTTTAAAGCGCAACATATGTGTATTATGCAACATTATTGAGTATGTTATTGTACATATTATGATTGCTTTAACCTATACTATGCAATTAATGGCACAATACTTTCAAACTAAATATGTCATAACTTTTCTTATTATTACTCTACGTCTCCATTTAATTTTATATGCTGTTGTAACTGGAAGTTATGACTGCGTTCAGGGCTGCCAGTTTAGGGGATCTGACCCCAAATTAGGGGAATTGCCATCACAAAAAAGGATGAAAATTTTCATTTGGAGTTTTCATTGGGGTTATTTAAAAAATACTTTGGGGTTTTTTGGGGAAATTCCTTAACTTTCGTTCCTTTGATCTATAATTAAAACTACTTCTTCTAAAATATGTTTAACACATGTACGTACATATATTAGAGATTTGGACCCCAGATAAAGTACTAATCACTATTAACACAAAGTTTAGTCATATCAATTTTATTTAAAAGTTTACTAATGCTGCATACACACTATGCCATTTTGTGACATCCCAACCAAACATGATAGTGTGTATAAGCTGCAACGTTTGCCACTTCCGATGTTTTTCGGTGTGTGGCAAACTGTTTGCGCATCTAATGTGCAAAAACAAAATTACAGCATGCTGTCATGTAGACTTCAACCATAATTTTGAAAAGTTCCAAACCACTTACCTTATTCACAAACTTTCAAAAATCATTTGAGAATTACAAAAGCGTAGTAGCTTTAAAAACTTATACAAATCACAACAAAGAAATTATATTCGATATGAATCTATTTTATTTTTCATATCGAATATAATTCGGTTTCAGCTCATCGAAATACATGTAGGTCGAGGGGTTTAGTCATATATTCAGCAATATTTTTTTGTTTTTGTGTGCCGGTGTATTTTATGCATTAATGAGTTTATACAAAATCCTCTGAATTTTTGTCTAAAAGTGAAATATCATAATTAATATACAATTTTTAATTTTTCGCCTGAGCTCAGTTGAAAATAAAGTTAGTTTTTGAAATCAGACTTAACTAAATTTTGAGTTTAGTATTATCTTCATGTTAATATATGATTATGATATTTTTAAGAATACTTTTTTAGTGGTTTTAAAATTGTTTTATATTTTTATTTTTGATCAGTCTTTGCTTTTTGAATAAATCTTTGTGTTTTTTTTGAGAAGTTTTTGTATTTGTTCATATGATCTTTTAAATAAATTAAAATAAATAAAAAGATAGAAGGATTTTATATTAATAACACTGAGCATGAATTTGCAACTTTTTTCTTTAACAAGCTGGGCCTTCTACTGGTAAAGATAATTCGAGTACCCTGATTTCAATTTATCGAAGTTAGCGCTCGTATTTCCGATTTACAATTTATATGTTAAAGTAATGTAAAACCATATTTTTATAATTTTGCGAAAATTTTCGAATTTAAATCGGGTAAACAAACACAACAAAGCTTGACACTGATTTTAATTAATTTTTTTGAAAAATCTACTTAAAAAAATATTTTTTTCTAAAAAACTTTTTTAATTTCTGCGAAAAAAAAATCACAGAATCTCTTGATGTTGTAAATACATAATCAAATTAGCTAAATCTAAATTTGAAAATTATCCTAAAAGTATAAAAAAATCGTTTTTACGGTAATTTACTACGAAAAATTTAAGTCGCGAATATCGCGAATACGAACATTAACTTCGAAAAACAGCTAACGCCATTGAATTCGGGGTACTCGAATTAACTTTAGCAGTAAGAAGCCCAAGTTGTTAAATTTTGCGACTTGGATAGTGTAATTTACTAAAAAGCTTTAAACTTTCGTAACACTTTATATGTGATAACAATTATTTCCTGAAGGGTAACCTATACTCACATATTTGTATGACATACATGCCGTGTTGGACAGATTCCCTGACTATGTATGGTTAAATTTTTAGTATGACATACATGTTGGACGAATATTAAAAAGTTTTAATAATTTCTTCTTTGCTCACACATTTCATATGGTGTAAGGGGAAGAGTGACATACTTGAATGTAAATATCAAAAGAAAACGTACAAAATTTAGATTTTTTTATATGCAGCGACATATTTTTTTCAAATTAGTTATATTTTTCAATTCAAATTTGAAATCACAATTAGTTTTGTAGCAATTTTATCTAGTTTAAATATGATTGAAAATTGGAAAAATGTTGCAGTTTTCTTTTGAAAAAAATTTAAATAAATGTTTGCCAGTTTCCATGAACAGTGTGAGGAGAAAAACTGACAGATACCAATGTTTGTCAGTTTTCAAGCATGTCATTAATGTATGTGAGTTTATTGGGCCCTTGATACATAATATATAAGTCCGTGAAAAATATAGACTAAATTTACATGTCGAAATATTCAGTGAAACTGAAATTTATTTGCTGGTGTTTAAGCATTGTCTATATGCAACATTTCATTGGTGCTTTACCAAATCGTCAGTAGACTTCAAACACAATTTTGAACAGTTACAAAACCTTTATCTTATGTACAGACTTTCAAAAATCATTTGAGAAATCACAAATATCTAAATGATTTTCAAAAATAAGGAAAGTAGGCTTTGAAAATTATACAAAACCCAGCAAATAATTTTTTATTCGATATGAATCTATTTTATTTTTCTACACCTTTAATAATAAATAAATAATAAATAATAACAAAATAAAAAAATAAATAATATAAATAATAAATAATAAATTTCATTTAAAATAAAATTATGACAATATGTCAAATAAATTTCATAAAATATTGCATGAAACGTTTTTTGTTTGCTTCTTGTAGCTGTGGAGATGCAAACAGGGTAGAGAAACTTGACAAGAATCATCTAAACATTCATTCCATACCACTTTTTCTACTCAAATTTCTTCCCTGATCAAAAAAAGTTTCATGCAGCCAATTTCATGAAATATTTCATCGTGTAAACCTAGAATTAAAAAAAAAATACGTTTTTTTCATAAGAATTTTCTTGGGGGGTTTTCCTTTTAACGGGGGATCTTTCGGGGAAATATTTTTTCAAATTTGGGGAGCACGATAAAAATGACCTGGCAGCCCTGATTGCGTTGTTAAAACAATTGCACTAACAATTATGTTATGACTTGAATAAAGTATTAACTTGAGCAGTCTACACTTAACATTAACTTGAAGTTAATGTTAAAGTTAGTCTTTTTATGTTAGGTGTAGACCACAAATTAAGAAATAAACATAGCATTGAATAATATTGCCCACATACTCGTAATACAAAAGTTTATTGGCTGTGCGTAGGGTCTGCGATTTCCTGGACTTTTGCACTTTCCGGGAAACGGGAATGAAAAAATTGAGCAAAGTTAATTTTCTAAATAAAGTAGATTTATTAAGAAAATTGGCGAAATTTCGGTTGTTTTATTAATGTAACAGCCCGTTCAGCCTGCAGCCAAATTAAGTATCTCTTGATTTCGGCTGAAATTAACTTGAAATTAAGTAATTTCCCATACATTTTGTCATATCCCGAAATATATTATTTTCCTTAATTTCGGCGAAATTAACTTTTTGGCACAACATAAATACAACTGTGGGGGTAAAAAAAATAAAAAGTTGACATTTGTTTTAATTAAAATACAGAAATTATAAAAATGAAACGTATAAAAATATTTTAAACGAAGGAAAAGAATGTGTTGTGACCATAAAAGCGCGAAATTCATTGAAACTTTATGAAATGGAAGATGTTTCAAGTAACAACTGACAGCCGAAATAAAGTCACACACTGTATGAACACTTTTAATTTGGTAAGTAATTTCGGCACGAAATTAAGTAATTTTTGTGCGGCCTGAATGGGCTGTAAGCATTCTTTTTAAGTAAAAGTTAATATAAAAGCAATTCTAAAACAAATTTTTAAGAATTTTTAAGTGAATTCAAGCAAATACAGTTTATAGTTATTACACAGTAACATATCCTATAAAGATTAACTGACGACTATTGCCGCAATTAGTTAAAAATTATTTTAAGGCCTCCAAATCATTTTATAAAGAACTTGCCGTAATATTTCTGAATTTTCTGGAAACTTTTCCGGAAGGATTCTTATCATTAAGTACAAGCAAATCACAGTACAATATTCAGCTGCGCTGAATTTTATATATCCTGAGACACAATCTGTATAAATGTCTCTGATTTTTAAAGTTATTTCTCTTAAGACATCTCCTTCAGGTTTCAATAATAGCGTCGACTTTTAACAAATTTAAGTAGTGTCAACTCAAAGGTTTTACAGCTTATATGAGCTTAGAATTTCCACTACACTTTCGAAAATTTGTTCGCTAATTCTTCTTAAAATCACTCAAAGTTCGTTTAATATCGAATTATTTACTTTAGGAAACGACTAGAGCACATCAATCATTAATACTTATACAAATTATTCCACTTCGTTCGGTTATATTGATTAAACGACACTGATTACTAAATTCATCTTGCATGTACTTTTCGAATCAAGCAATAAAGCAAGAAATGGTATGATTTCAATTTCATGAAATTTTTATGAAATTTCCGTATAAGTTTGAACCGTTCACATTTTTATTTTGGATTAAAAAAAATGTATGGACATTTTACTGCCAGTTTATCGATGTCGAAGGAATTCCTTCTTTTTTACAGGAATTCCTTCTTTTTCAGAATTTGTGTTTGTTTTAAATGAAATTACAAGAATGAAAAATTTCCTTCTATATATTATAAATATAAATGTCACAAAAGTCCATATATTTATGAAAAAACTTGTACTTTTAATTTCCCGTTTCCCGGGAAATCTCAAAAATTTCCTGGGAATATTTTAGTAGACTTTTCCCAAGCCGATAAAAATCAAAAGCCTTTTGATATTTGTCTATACATTGTGCCACCTTCTAATATAACTTACACATTGGCGATATTATTGTACAATATGAACATTTGAACAATAATATTGCAAGTGTTTGGGTCACTTAACACATTGAGTTATGTCTGCTTAAAATGTCTTCACTTCTGTTACACTTTTTCCTTCACACTCTCAGATGGAAAACTATGGTCTTGTAACCATGTACCTGGATTTTAATAAATATGATTTAATAAATTTGGTTGAAGCATACCCTGAAACGATTTAGAATTCCGTTTTAGAAATAACATTTTGTTAAGCCTTGTAATAAGAAATATCACATTCATTCATTTAATCTCATTTGATAACTTAATTTTACACTTATGTTTAATTCACGTCTTAATAAGACCATAAAACAGAAAAAACCACTTTCAAAATGCACATCCTTCTCGAGATATTTAAAAGAAATAGAATACAACCAAAACTGAATCAAGGAAATAAATCATTTTTATTGCTTTTTGAAATAAACGCATAAACATTGCCACAACATAAACAGGAAATTGCAATTTTCCAAATAATTCTTGTGTTCATTACACAAAAACAAAAACGAATACTCGTGACTCAAAGAACACTTTTCCTCACACGCTTATTTATTTGCCCTCAAGTCTTTTAAGATTTGCACGAGTAACAGCAACCAAAATAAACTTAAGTGCTTAAAAGATTTCATAATTTACGTTTGATGAAACTTATATTATATAGGGGGAAGCGAGTTAAGAGCAGCGAATTTCGAACTGTCTGCAGTTTATTTTAGGATTTCGATATATGACGGGTTTTCTTAAAAGCGATTAATTATTGATTTTTTTTCGATTTCTTTGTTCCGGAGTTTTTATTTAAGATCTTATGAATTTAGCCAAGTAATGAGTTTTTATATATACATAAACATATGTAGGTATATGTACAGTATAAAAGAGATTAATTAAGACACAGTGGGTAATAAAAAGAGTAAAAAATACCTATAATGCATCCACCCACAAAATCAAAAAATGTTTTGTATAATCAAAAGCGTCAGTTTTCTTTAACTGGAAGCTTTTTTAGTTAGAGCTTTAAATTTAAGAACACAATAATCGACGGAAGCCAAAGGGTTTCCCAATACTGTGCAATATATGAACATATGGGCATTTCCACAGAAAAGTCTACTTGTTGTCGCGTTAAGTTACTAAGCAATTAAGTTTGTTTTTCAAAGAAAAACTTGATTTGTTTTTCAAAGTAAAACACGGTTGTTTTTCAACAAAAAAAACTTGATTTACTGTTTTTTCTCCTGTTGTAGAACATAACTAGCCCTAAATTTAGTAAAAAAATTTAACTGTATCGTTGCAAATTACCAGTTTATTTGCTTGATAGCGTAACGCGACAAAAATGGACTTTTCTGTAGAAATGCCCATATATAATAAAGACGGCCCAGTGTGACTGAATATGATACAATTGACTGACTATTCACACTCCATTAAATGCTTTACCTACAAAATATACGTCGGAAGATGCTTCAGCGTTTTCAAAGAAAAAATAAACATCTTACGAAACTCCTTAAAGTATCATAGTGCTAATATAAATACTTCCTTCATTCCGAGTAGTTACAGCTGCCAAGCAGTGTCCACACGCTTGAAGTTAACTAAAATTTCAGCAGAAATACATTTTCAAGACATGATGGATTATACAGCGATGTACGTCTTCTTCAAAGTTTGCACGCAGAACAGGCAAGTGCTAACCGATAAGTTTGTTTTTATGGATCTTAAAGTCTTACACTTAAATTTGTTTATTATAGTACATTATTTTAAAGCGTTCGCATTTTTGTTGCTTCGTAGTAAGGTGTATTAGAAAGTGCTTATAAAAGAACTTTGAGTGTTGTGTTCTTCTTCCGACGAGGTTTGTTTGAATTTGCAACGATTTTTCGTCATCCCACGTCAAATTTGGCTGATAAACAGAACGGTTTCGACTATGTGCGATTTTAATTGTTCTATTAAATAAGAAATCGTTTTTCTGTTGTCCGTTCTTTCTTTTATAATTCGTTTGTTAACCTTCCTTCCTTGATCCCTTTGTGTTTCGCTCACTATCTCTCTCTCTCGCCTTTATGTGCTTTTGTGTGTCTGTACCTGCTAGCTGTTTCTCTTATTTTCGTCTTACTATTAAGTTTACGTATAATATTTTCTTTATAATGTGCTCGATTAGTTATTAGTTGTTCTATCCATATTTAGGTAATAATCTGTAATTGTATGCTTCTGGGTTAGGATCGCTCTGCCATAGTTAAGGGCTGAAAACTACTATTCCCGTCTGAGAATAAGTAAGAGAAATTGCCCACCAAAGTAAGGTTTCAGTGTTCAATAGTACGCCATGGGCATCTAGCGCTCAATCTGGTCACCCAAAGCAAAGCTAGCTGTTTAGTCAGCACATCCACCGGGAGCCACATCAGCATTGTGAAGAGCGCTTTCGTTGGCGTCGACCTGAGTGCACCTGTTATCAAGACCGCCGCTAGCCAAAATATTTTTTCGAGTGCTTGCGATGAAAGTCTCTTTCTATCGCATCCCACTAGACCAATACCCAAAGAATAATATGGCCTTAACTACCGCTTCATAGATCCAGTTGATTGCTCTGGACTCTATACACCAGCAGCGAACAATTACTCTTTTACACGTATAGATAGCCACGTGGGCCTTATCCGTTCTATACCGGGTATCAAGGTTCTGATAGTTTACTATCTAGGATTACACTCAAATATTTTGTGTTAATCGAAACTGTCAAGGTGATACCGTTGAGTTTTGGAGATACAAAATCCTTGACTTTGTATTATCTAGAGAAAAGCACTAATTCAATTTTCGCTGGATTGACGCCAAACCTATAACTGATACTCCATTCGTTAGCGAGTGCCAGTGCAGACTCCATACACTGAGACATTTTAGTCAGCTGCTTGCCAAAGATGGCTACTACTAAGTCGTCAACGTATGCGACAGTCTTAACAATCCTACGCTACAGGCTTAACAGCAAAGACTAAATAGGTTCCACAGGAAGGGTGGCACCCCCTTGCGGAGTGCCCCGATTGACTGCCCTGTATTCAGTACCATTTCCAATAGAGGCATTTATGACCCTGCTTGTTAGCAGGTTCTTAACGAATCCACAGATATTAGAATCAATTCATAGTTCCATCATATGCGCAATAATGGAGTCGGCTTTGACGAAGTTAAGGGCACCGTTTATATCAAATAAGGCAACCATAGTGAGTTCTTTATATTCAAAATATTTCTCTATGTGGCTGAGTAGAGAGTGTAGGGCAGTTTCTACAGACTTGCCTTGGTATAGGCATATTTCGAGGGATAGAAGTGTCGTAGGTATGGTCATTCTCAGGGGTATGTCAATAGCTCGTTTTCTGAAGTCTTTAGGTTTAGTGTAGGATGTGTTGTCACCCTATGGGATGAAGATAGCCCTACACCTCCTGCAGAAATAATTGTTTAAGCATTCTCCATATATTACAGAAAGCCAGGAACAGTTGGAATTATTCCATCTAGTCCTGGGGATTTAAATGGATCACAGCTATTTATCGCCAACTTTAGTCTGTCGATGTCCAGAAAGACAGTAACTGGTCTGGGCAACTCAGGTGTCAATATAACGATGGTCGGAAAAGAAACGGTCGTCCGAGACCATTCATTACAGTACTCTGTATGTTAGTGAAATTAAAATCAACTCAGCTTAAGGTTATATGAGGGCGCGGGTGAAGTCCCTTAGAAAATAAATTATCTTAATTTTGAGTGTTGTGTTTTTCTTCCGACGGGGTTTTTTTGAATTTGGAACGATTTTCCGTCATCCCACGTCAAATTTGGTTTGTAAACAGACCGGTTTCGGCTATGTGCCATCTTCGGTGTGCTATTGTATTCAATACAAAAATTGTTTCTTAAACAAAAATTTATATTAGTTTGTTTATAAATTTAATTAAAAATCTTCAAATTTGTATGCTTTTATACCTAAGTCATTATGCCATAAATGCGTTTGCATTCTTAAAGGAATAAAAGAGAATAAATTTGGACAAAAATGTAAAGAAACGTTAAACAAATATGATTTGATGTGATGTCAGCTAAAGTATCTTTACTAATGATGTTTATGTTGTTATACGGACGATGTTATAGCAAAGCTGTGATGTGTAACACCCCTCAACCGGCCTGTTCTTGGCTTTGCAAACCAACTTTATTTAATTTTATTTTCTTCTTTTTTGTTTGTTTTAGTTTTATTTTCCTTTCTTTATCACCATGTAAAATGAAATTATGGTGTCTGGATAAGATGGCTTTATTGCGGCTGTATGTACGTATGTAGGTGTGTTTTATGCCCAAATCGTAAATGGGGGTTTTGCATGATTTTATTTTTATTTTTGGCATACAAAAAGGGGAGATTTATGTATAAGTTTAGGATGAACGGGGTTGTTTTTTCTCTACGGGGAGGTTAGAGAAGTTTTGCTTTGCATTGGGGTTTGATTTAGGAATTACCTTCTTATCATTGTTGTGTCATTAGATTTTACGTGGTATAATGCACATGAAGCGCAGCTGTTAACAATCTTTGAAAGTAAAACACAAGAATTCAAGATTTTTTAGATGGAGATAATAGAAAAATTCAATTATTTAGCACATACGACTTCGTTATGATTTGAATTGTTATCAAGCTTTAACATATATCTCTTAAGTAGGGATGTAACGATACGCCGTTTTGCCGATCCGATACCGATACCGATATATAAAAATAAATATCGCCGATACCGATTCCGATACCGATACGAATATTGAAATTAAGTTCAAGTTTAGATTAACAAAACTCAAGCGCAATTTTTTTATTATACAAAACTACATTACAAGAGAGAATATTTAAAATTGATAAAACATTGGAAGTAATTTTTAAGGAGCTACATTTTCTTTGCTTCCAAAAAATCTATATTAAAAATATGCAGATAATTAGTAGAAAAGCAAGTAAAAATTTTTAATTCCTTTATAATTTAAAAAAAATACCCGCCATGCTTTTTAAAAAATCGAATTTTTAAAGGACATTTATCAACTAATATTCTTCTAAATAGCTTAATTATTAAAAGACTTCTAAGTTTATATTTATTCACTTAAATTTACATGAAAATACAGTTCTGAGTTTAAATTCGCATAAAAAAAATTTTTGAAAATGGGTGATTTTGTATCCTTTTTCCTTGAGGAAAAATCATTATAGAATACCGAAAAAGAAATTTGTCCTAGCATCGCTTCCAATTCGGTGATTGGTAATCGAAAAACAGAACTTCTTGCAATGGCAAGGATATGTAAAACTAATTAGAAATTATCCAAATTTGCAATACTTTCAGATCGCGAATTCTATATTTTCATGACTTCTTTGGAGTATCTATTTTTTTTGCTGGAATAAGATTTAAAAACCAACGACTTGAATTTGAATTCATGGTAAAATTAACAAAAAATAAATATTTTTTTACAAAATAACAGCATAAAATACAGTAGTTTTCCGGTTTAACGAACATTCGATTCTGCGAACATCGCTTTTAACGAACAGTTCAAGATCAATTCGCAGCATTGATTATCTTATATAACGAACAAAAGTATTTTTTTGTGCTCAGTTTAACGAACAAATAAGATTCATAATATTAATTAAAAAACTTATTTTAAGAAATTTCTTATACAAATAACTAAAAACAAAGCGAGTAGAAAAACGTAACGCTATCTTACAATAAAAAATACAATTCTAGTTATTTATTTATCCATAAACTGGTTATTCTACATAAGTACTGCGTATAACGTACTTTTCAGTTTAACGAACGGGCCTGACAAAGTATTGGTTCGTTAAACCGGAAAACTTCTGTATTATTAATTTTTAAAATTGATATTAATAAGATTTAAAAAATATAGAAGTGAATTTAATTCACGGTAAAATCGAACAAAAATAAATTATTTGTTAAAAAAAACTCTGAAAATTTTTTTAAAAGTATCGGTGTATCGACAGTAAAATATCGTCGATACCGATGTATCGGAAAATCTGAAGTATCGCCGATATATCGGTATCGGTATCGGTATTCGTTACATCCCTACTCTTAAGCACTAAGTCTTTTTAAACAAGCAATTCCAATTTTTTAGTTTCCTTAAACTTTGAAATAACTCCGTGATTTTTTTTACCAAGTGCTTTTGCTTTTTGGCGTTTAAATATATGCACATAAAATATGGCCACTATTTTATAAAAAATTTTTACAAAACTCATTTAATACTTCTTTGTTTTTAAGTATTTTATACTCAGCTTCTAAAACTACTTTTTTCGTTATAATTATTATAAAACAAGACAGCAAAACTTTTTATAATAAAAATTTCTAGTAAAATGTTCTTGCAACAATGTTACAATATTATTGCATCACCAAGCAACCAGCAAACACTTTTAATTCTTGAGTTTTTTGTTTTGCAAAGCACTTTAATCGTCTGCACCAGCACCTTCATCATCATCATCATTATTGCCAAACAACACTATCGCTATGCTCATAATCTTAACTAAAAGTAGTTATTAGTTTAGTCAATGATTATAATCATCGAATTCATTATTACACCAAGGAACATTTTTAAAAATGTCATCATTTTTAGCAATCTTCTGATTCTTTCATGTCGTTTAGTTCCTTGTTACCGGTTATTTTACAAAGAAAGCCAAAATGTGAGCATATCTTAATAACTTTAAATGCTGTTACTAGCATTAATTATTGATGTACATAATTTTGCAACGATTTTTAATTATCGCTGTTATTATATTTTTATAATATTCAATGTTTACATTGGTGTTTTTTAGATTAATTGAAGTTTTAATATAAAAAAGACCTGGCGTAAGGACACGGACATTACAAACAGTATATCGTCCTTTTCAACTTTTTAAAAATGTATATGGGTGATTCTCATTTACAACGATTTTTTCGTGTCCGTTTTATTTCATAAAATAGTCGCATAATGTAGAATTTGAAATCTGCTTTACCGTTATTTAAAATAACATAATTAAATGTGCATAAGTTTTTTTTCGAGTTAGACTGTCTGTTATCTGTTAAAAACAAAGATCGAAAATACTGTTTATACTTTCTTCATTCAAAATGACGCTGATTTTCTACATTAAGAAAATATGAATTTTGTTAAAAAACGAGTGTAAACAAATAAAATAATATAACGGTGTTAAAATATGTGGATTTTGCTTTTCTTATTAGGGACTATAATTTTTTTTAACAAATTGTTGTTGTCCGTAGTTCTGTGTATTGAGCGTTACTCTTTTTTAAGATGTCTTTTTTAAACGTACAAATTAATTAAATTGTTGAGATTAAATTAATAACATGTCATAAAATAGCAGCGTGTGTTTGGCATTCTTAATATTTAAAAGTTTTGTGAACGTTGTCAAAAAACGAAAAATTAAAATTTGACAATAAAATTATATTTAATTAAATTTTTTATGAAATTTTTAATTTTTATACTCAAACTTTTACGATATCTCTGAAATTAATGGCCGGATTTCGAAACAATATGCCTGTTCGTTTACTTACTACAATTTACTATTTTTACTAAAAATGTTTACAATTGTAGTAAACGTAGTAAGAATTTCGAGTAAACGAACACAGCAAATATTTGCTAGTTTTTACTGAGTATGGCGAAGCATTCTCCAGTTATGTTAATATATGTCGCGCAAGTTGTTTGATTGAGTAAATTATTTTGTTTAGAATTTGAAAATTATTTTTAGACAAATTGTGCTATAGATTTGTACCATTTGCTTAGAAAAAACTTTTTTTTAACTTTCCACAATCAATGATAGAAATTCAGTCATTTCACCCTGATTTTCGGAAATCAAGTATTCATCAGATTTCAACGATTTGAGGTGACGGGATTCTATTCTAACTATTTGAATGATGATGTCCATATAACTATATGTAGCATGTATGGGAGTGTGTGTGCTTGTGCGTGTGTTTATGTAAACCACTCATTAAAAACGACTTAACCGATTGGTACCAAATTTACGACATTCTAAAGACATTGACCGCGCTTAGATTCCCTGATATGATGAATCGATTCGGCTAGATAGATTTTTGAGAATTTTCGAAAAAAAATTTTTTTCAAATAAATTCTAGACTACTAAGCCGATCGAATCCAAAATCTTACTAGTCTTATGCTCATAAAACTACATTGACTGCTGTGAATTTGATTGAAATCGGTTGAATGGTTCGAGAGATATCGTTGACGAAAAATTTCGAAAAAAACGCTTTATTTTAACAACTGCAAAAGTTCTTGTCAAATTGGTTTTTAAGATTCATTTACTCTTTTTACTTAAAAACACTGCGCCGATTACCACAAATTTTATCTAAATTCGTTAAGTGGTTCGAGAGATATCGAGGTCGAAATTGTTGAAAAATTTTTTTATTTATCTTTAATTACTCCGAAAATCTATGGAAGTTCCAGGGATGGCCTGCAAGGTCAACCCTATCCCAAATTTTTTCAATGAAATTGTTGAGCCATTTTTTTCGGTATTTAAAATTTTTTTTGTACACAGAAAAAATTATGATATGTTTTTCTTTTAACAAAAATGTTTTGGAAACAGATTTAAAATTTTTATTATTGTCCTTATTTGGTTTGAGAAATAATTTTGTTTGACTTATTATTTAATTTCAGTTTTGCTATCGTCAATGCTGGCAACCTGATAAAAACATGAAATCGTTTGATTTGTTTTTTTTAATGCTGTAAAATATTTTTTTTGGTTGATAAGTTTCAAGTGTGTTCTGTGTATTTGTGTGTCTGTACCCGCCATCGTACAGCCCAAATGGCTGGACCGATTTTAATTTAGTTTTTGTTTTGATTGAAAGGTGACTTGATCGAGAGTGTTCTTAGCTATGTTTGAAGAAAATCGGTCCAGCGGTTTAGAAGTTATCTCCTCTTTCTAGTTGTATTCTCTTGAATCTGTGTGTCATCGGCACTGTAGCTCGCAAACGCCTTGAACGATTTTAATTTGGATTTTTCGCTTGAAAGGTGACTTGATCTTAAATCTTCTAACATATATTCGAAAAAAAATCGGTGGAGTAGTTTAAAAGATATCATAAAATCTGAAATATTTTTTCATTATTTCGGCTTTCTAGTTCAATAATTGAATTCATGTAAATTCAAATTATTTTTATTAAGAGTGGAGTGCTGGAATATTCAAATCAGATTAGCAGAATATTCCAGCACTCCACTCTTAATAAAAATAATTTGAATTTACATTAATTCAATTATTGAACTAGAAAGCCGAAATAATAAAAAAAAATTTCAGACTTTACCTATTCAGTTCAAATAAAATAAAAATTACGTAAGATATCATAAAATTTCTTCGGGGGTTTTAACATTTTTAATTTAATCTTATTCTGACTTAAGTTGGTGAAGTTAAAAAAAAATCGAAAATATACACTAAAAATAAGAATGAGTCAAATAAAATATAAGAATGAAAAATATAAGCTTTTTGCTTTTAAAGTCGACTAGGACTCAAAGAATTCTACTCTAAAAATGTAATACATTTAGCTCGAACTAGAAAGTCATATTTTGGGAAGTAGGACAAAACGATACAAAAGGCAAAAAAATTTGCATTTAAAAAATGCGTTGTACGATTGGTCAACCAACTACAAATAAAGTAGGCTTTAAATAAAAGTGTACGTAAGTACATTCTGATAGTATCGGGAACATGTTCCCTAATTTCACTAGAATATATTTCATTGTTAAACCAGGAAAACCGGAAATATGCAATCGCATGTTTTTCGTGTGCGATGTATGTTTCAGAAGTTTTTAGGATTTTGGCATTGATTCGTTAGTGCATATTTTTGCATATTTTATCTCTTATACCAGGTTTTTGCATATTTCGAGCGCAGTTTTATTACATTTTTCTGATTTTTGTGGCATTTTTGGTTCTTTTTGCGGATATTTTGGCTTTTTAAGTTTTAGTATTCATGTAAATAAATGAATGTACATTAGAGCGAGTCGCCTTGTATGACGCTGAAAAACGTGTTTTTGTTACCCGTCTCAAATTAAAGGCCGGTCTTTGTAATGAGGTTTCCTAAAACATTTCAGGGGTCTAGCGATGACCACCCACCCGTGCTCTGTTTTTGTATTTTTTTGCGTATTTTTGTATTTTCTCCCAAAACAACATATAAAAAATTACATTGTTTGAAGGACATTTTCAAGCTGCATCCAATGGGGCATTCAACTTTACCATTCATACCATCAGCAATACGGTATTCCATAAAAAAACTATTTTTAAGCGTTTTGATTGCATATTATATATATTAAAATAAATTTGAATTTTTTTGAATATTGTTTGATTTGAGGCATTGTTTATTTATTGCTCTTGTTAGAAATGTGTGATCTTTAATGTGAGAGGGGAAACAAACATTTTTTTTCTGTGAGTCGCTTTAATGTAAATATTTACAAAAAATCAGTTTTGTGATTGCAAATTTTTTTCAGCATTTTTTCCGAATCTATAAATTTTTCTTTAGCAAATTTCAGCTTACTTTCTTGTTGTTGTTATATATGAATTTTTTTTTGCAAACTTTTTCCACTACAGTGCACTATGGGGTAGGATCCTAGAATTTTGGCCATTAATGGAATATTGATTTAGTGGTTTAATAAAATATTGCAATAGGGGTTTTTGGCACCACCCAGCAAAAGCTTTGCATACTGGTAGGCAAAAAAGTATATGCGGATTTAAGTCGTAACTACTTACAATTTTACTCTATAAACTACTTATTTTTGTTTGAGAAGTCAAAAAAATAAGGGGTACCCCTATAAATGTATTTACATTGTCACAGCAATTAACTAGTTATTATTTGGCTTACTTGAAGCTAAAAAGTTAATAGTCAAATAAACAAATTAAAATGTAAAAAAAAATTTATACACATTATTTTTTTGACCCAGCTGATACACTCAGCTATTGTTGATTTATAAGTTTAAGCGACAAAGTTTAGTTTTCATATACAAACATATGTTGACTTAAAAAAGTGGTTGTCTACTTATTTTATTAATACATATCAACAAATTGTAACTACTTTCAATTATGAATAAAAATACATATTAATTTTATTAAGAACTAAGTAGTAGCTCTAATTTGAAGCATAGTAATAAGATAAATAAGTGCCAGTCATTACGTAGTAACCTATTAATAGAGTACTACCGATTACAAAAATGACAACAGTAAATTTGTTTCAAAAATCAATCTTTTAATTTTTTAAAAATGCAAAAGCAACTCTGAGAATTCGTGATAGATATTATTTAAACAATTGTTCTGATACTTTTTTAGAAGATCATCATTATTTTCTAATTCCTTTAAGCGTAGGAGCGACAGAGGTTGGACATTAGCTATTTGGCGGTCTTGGAGTCGAGGATTATGAGTCCGATAATAAAATTTATAGATCACTATGGCGGTCAAAACGTTTAAAATCATCCTTTTAGTTTTTTTAAAGACAAACACTATGGAAGCCCGTGATAGTTATTTTACAAACTTTTTTAAAAAAATTGGTGAAATCAATATGGCTTTTTTAAGAGATCATAATTTTTCAACTACTTTAAGACTACGAGGGACAGAGGTTAGAGATCAGCCATATGGAGGTTTTTAGAGTAGCGGATTAAAAAGCAGATAATAACATTTACAAATCCAATATACCGTCCAATATGGCAGTCAAAATTTTTAAAAATCATCCTTTTAGTTTTTTAAAAAAGACAAAGGAAAATATGGGGGCCCGTGATATATATTTTAAAAAGAGATCCTTGGAATTTAAAATGGTGAACTATATGGCGGTTATAATATCGATATTTTCTTAAGAGATCATCATTTTCTAATTAATTTAAGACTAGAAGCGGCAGAAGTTAGATATCAGCCATATGGAGGTTTTTTGAGTCGTAGATTACGAATCCGATAATAAAATTTATAGCCCTAATATGGCAGTAGAAATTTTTAAAAATCGTAATTTTAATTAAAAAAAACAAAGGAAACTATGGAAGCCCGTGATAGATATTTTACAAACAGATATTCGGAATTTAAAATAGTGAAACTAATATGGCGGCTAAAATGTTTATACATTTTTAAGAGATCATCATTATTTTGTATTACTCTTAGATTATGAGCGCCAGAGGTTAGATAACTATCAGCCATTTGGGGTTTTCTTGATTCGAGAATTATGATTCGGACAATCATATTTACCAATTCAAGATGGCGACAAGAAATTTTAAAATAAAGTTCTATAATTTTGTTTTCTGTTAATAAGAGCAGTTTTAAAGCATGCTTGGCTCGTACACCCTCAAAATTTTGAGTAAATTGC
The DNA here is from genome assembly GCA_956483635.1 of Panzeria rudis. Taxonomy (NCBI): domain Eukaryota; kingdom Metazoa; phylum Arthropoda; class Insecta; order Diptera; family Tachinidae; genus Panzeria; species Panzeria rudis. Next base: position 83,678,759 of record OY101448.1, read on the forward strand.
GAAAAACCTCTGCAAATCCCGCAATCCCGCTGCAAATCTTGATACGAGCCAAACGGGCTTCAAATTCGAATTCATCGGGCAGAAATCCATGTACAGCCCACTTTTATTGTTTTATGTGCCGATGTAATTATATAATCACTTGTTAAAGCCCAAAGCTTACGGGTAGTTTTTGGGTTAATTATCGATATCACGAATGTTTGTTTGCAAATGGTCGCAACGGGTCGCAAAAACATAAGTAGGATACATATCGAGGAGTTATTTGCCATAATAAACGTTTTAATATCGATCTCACTTTGGCGTACTTTGGTGTTAGAAAAAGTCAGATTTCAAAAAAGCTCCATTTTGAGCACATTTGAAAAGTTTTATCTAACTTTTGTTATATTTATTATTGTTTATATTAAACCGGTCAACATTAAGTGCAAAAATAGCATGCTATTTGGAATTTTTACTTTAAGCACTTGTCAAAAAAAAATTTCAGAGGGAGTACCTGTCATTTCTGTGGCTGAAACTAAAACAGAGCCTTCATCAGGTAGTGCTTAGTGGTTGGGCGGTGGGGACGGCTACACTCTAAAACACTTTTGTTGAAAATTAGGTCGATAATAGTCGGCAACTCTTTACTGATTATTATCGACCTAAAATTAGACAAGCATTCTCCTTGTTGATTTTTGAACAAAATATGTTTAATATAAAAAAATAAAATTAAAAAGCCTGCGAAACGATTACCTGTGTGCAGCTTCGAACCGTGACCTCCTGGCTGATAGTCTATCGTAGCTACCATTCAGCCGTAGGCGCATTATATTTTAGTTATATTTTTCACTCGGTACTTAGACTTAATTAAAAAGTTTTTTATTTAATAAAAATGTATGAAGTACATTTTCTTAATTCATTACATATATTAAAATAAGAAAAAACCTTACAATTTTATTTATAAGTTAACAATACTTACAAAATTTATATTAAAAAAACATATAAACACCAGAAATTAAACTTTGATAATCGAAGAAAAATATGGCGTGCTTCTATTGTTTAAACATTTTTCTGCTTTTTTTTTAGACAGATTGCTTAATATTCAAAATTTGAATGTTATTTAGACATGCTTTATTCAAAAATAAATACTTTTAACAGCAGATTTGTATTTTTGCAAAAAATTAGACAAATTATGTTATTTTGTTACACATAACTACAAACTCGGTGCAATTTTAGACAACCAGAATTTTTCAACACAAATTTAGACAATATATGATACTAAATTTCAAGATATGTATTAGAGTGTACCAAAACTGTCGTTTGGCTTTGTTGTAACTTGCGTGCTGGTTATTCCTTTGGTAATAGTATTGCTATAATTTTAAAAAGCAGCTTCAAAATTATATGTACTCGTACTACACTCCTTGCTTCACAAAAAAGTGAAATTTTGTCAAATATGTAGTATTATTAAAAATTAAACCTTAATATTTAAGTGTATCAAAGAAACATTTAAAGCTATTCGATTACTTGAATAAGAATTACATTAAGAACTTTTATTCGAATAAATTGACAACTCTATATGATCAATAAAGTTGCGCTTCGCTATAAGAAACATTTTGGTTTTGAAACTGTTAACATTTTTACATATATCTATCTATCCAATACCACCTAAATAGATTAGATATGCAGCTTTTCTTATCTTTAGTTTTTTCTGAAATGTTTGTCAGCCAATAAATTCCGAAAATTTTTTGCTGTAGTCGGTATTTCCAGCAAGTGAATTTTATTTTCATGTGAAATGCAAATTGAAAAATAAATATTTTTCTGTACAAACCATGTTTAAAAATAAATAAACTCCGGGTAGCAAACAAACAGCCACACATTTCCATTCTACACAGAAAAAAATATTACTTACATACAAGGAATTTTTTCATAAATGCTATGAACATGATTTTTTTTTTACCAAACTATTTTCATTTCAGCTAGGAACTTTTACAAAAATCAATTGATATATCTTTTAAAAAATGTTTTTAAAAATTCAGTATTAAGCTTGTATAGCTTTTTGTACTAGGCACAACTCTTTCATTTCTGCAGACTATTGTAAATGAACTGTATTTTTACTTTATATAAATAAAAGAACTTTTAAGAATTTGTTTACAAAAAAAGCTCAAAATTTTTTTTCAAGGCAACTTAGATTTTATAAATTTATTTATTAAAAACAAACTTTTTTATTTATAAATTAATAAATTACAAGTATGGCCAACGGCCGACACAATCGTCCGTATTCTAGATATACTAATTTTATTAAGGTTCACAGAAAAATAATTTAACGTAATAAAAATCTCATCAAAAACAGCCACACAATATATAATGGAACTACGTACAATTAGTTAATGATACATATATAATAACTTTCCTACACCGAAATCAAATAAATTCAGTTAAGTGCGATCTTGACTCGCATACGAAGGGTTACGCTCGAATATCATATTCCATACCATATTTCCTGTTTTTCGATTTGCCTATTTTTGTTTCTTTTGGGGACTTTCTTCGCTATTTTTTCATTTTGACGAATTTTTGCTTTTTTGCGATTTTTTTCGTTTTGGCGATTTTGTTAATTTCAGTATTTTTTTGTTTTGTTTTAGTGGTTTTATTCGTTTTTGTGTTTTTTTCGTATAACCGCTTTTTTCGTGTTAGCGATTTTTAGTTTTTTTTTATTTGTCGATTTTTTTGTGCTTTATTTTATTATTTTTTGTTTAGCTGCTCCTTCATTTTGTAAATTTTATTCGCTTGCGATTTTTTTAATTTTGGCGATTTTTTACGTATGGTAGTTGTTGCGATATTTTTAGTTTTCTGGCGACTTTTTAGTTTTTGCAGTTTTTTTGTTTCTGTGATTTTTTTGTTTTACCGCTTTTTTATTCTGGTGAATTTTTTAAAGTTGCCTACTTTTTTAGTTTTGGTATTTTTTTGTTTAGATATTTTTTTTGTTTTGATGATTTTGTAAATTTTTGGCTATTTTTTGCTTTGGTGTTTTTTTTTTAATTTGGCATTTTTTTACTTTTGTCGGTTTTTTCGTTTTGGTGCTTTTTTCGTTTTAGCACTTTTTTCATTCTGCCGATCTTTTTAATGTTTTCTACTTATTTAGTTTTTGTGTTTTTTTCGTTTAGGTGTTTTTTGCGATCTTTTTTAATTTTTTGAGATTTTTAGTTTCTACGTTTTCTTTTTTTTTTGTTTCGCAATTTTTTTAGTTTACGGGTGTTTTTTGTTTTGGCGATTTTTTCGTTCTAGAGATTTTATGGCGATTTACTTATGCCTTATTTTTGTACTTTCTTTGCAAAACCAGTTGGACAGCAACACATACATGTTTTTTTAATTTTTGTTATTTTTTCTCTTATTCAGTTTACATGCGTGAGTTATACGTGTGCATGTATTAGTAGCAACTTTAAATGCTTATAGATCCCAAAATATTGATCCGATTTTAACAAAATATGAATTGTACACATCTGTGAATAAATGTGTTTAAAATTGGCTGTATAATGTGACCTTAAACTTCTTCACAAAGAATCGGTTTGCCTATCAATTATATAGATAGATATAAACATAAGATTATGACCTTTTTTCATATTATTTATGTTCAAACTTTTTTCTGTGTACACACATTTCAAATTTTACAAAATTTATTTCCTGCACAAGCCAAAAAAGTAAAAAAGCCATCCATATTTATCTTAATGATAAAACCTGTGCACTCACTACAGATAAATTGTCATCATCATCGACATACAAGATATCGCACAGTGCTTTGATGTCGAAAAAATTAGGCAAAAACTGAAAGAGATTGCTTAGGTTAAAAAAGATTACTATGGTACTATAATCAAGTTTGAAAATCTTAGAGTTTTGGCGACATCTTGTGACGCCAAAATAATTAAATAATAAAAAAAATTATGTTTTTTAAATTTATAATCGCACTATTTCCCAAAATTAATATTTTACTTATTTAGTAGAATATTAATTGTTTATAAAAATACGTTGACATTGATTACTAGGGGGTATTAGCTAGTTCCTATGAGCATTTCACTGGGGCTAAATGCATATAATCAAGGAGCCTTTACCCAAAAGTCGCATAGAAAAGCTAAAGATATTGTAGCAAACTTTTGTTTTAATAAATAAGAAGCTCAAACAATAGCAAAGCTTAAACATGAACAAAGTAATGATAATTTTTTTTATTTTCTTAATTTACCATATACTACACAGGCAGGCTTTTTTCCTGCTCTAATTTCAGATGTAAGAAGGCCTGTAGAAGAATAAATGTAATAACAACAAGAACTATATATTTAATATAATGTGATGTTTTTAAAATTTATAATCGCACTATTTCCCAAAATTAATATTTACTTATTCAGTAGAATATTAATTGTTTAAAAAACACATTGATATTGATTACTAAGGAGTATTAGCTAGTTCCTCTGCGCATTTCGCTGGGGCTAAATGGAAATGTTTACTTCATTAAGTTAGCTATTTATCGGAAATAATAATATAAGATCGGAAGAAATTTTTTCCATTGACTTTTGCCTATGAAACAAAGCCACTGTGCATCGTCTTTTTGCAGACATTTTCATCATTAACGTCATCAACCATCATCTTTTTTACCGCAAAAGTATACAACGTCTTTGAAACTAAAACATTTAATGGCGAAAAATACAAACGGATATGTAACAGACAGACGGACATTAACAACCACAAAAATAAACGAACTTTTTACTGAATTTTGCAAAAAAAAATTAAATAAAATTAACCCTTATCCTGTATTTATGGGTCAAAATTGCCCAAACAGTTTTTATTACTCATTATTTTCACAACTAATTATTGGATTTTATTGAAATTTTTGTACAATTATTATTTTATCTAATAACATATAAATATAAAATATAAGTCTCTTTTCGCAATGTCTGTGTGAAAAAATCACACATTTGGTACACGTGGGTCAAAATTGCCCAATACAATAAAGTCAATGTATAAAGTGGTGGACATGCTGAGTAAAAGAATGTGGTTCTTATAACATGATTACTAGCATCAACAAAAATAAAAAAAGATACATTTATTATTTACAAGTGCAACTGCTTGAGAGTATCAGAACTTTTTTTTTTTGTATTTTGTATATAATTTGTTGATCATTCGCGGTTGTGCCTTTACAGTGAATATATCGTCCCTACCATGTCCAACTAGCGAATAAGGAAATATGTACATTTCCGAAGAGCGCAAAAATCTGCCAATAGTGAACTTAAAATTAGCGTGTTCCTGAGAGGGGCACTTTTAAAATATTTCCTATGGAATTTCCAATCCTCCATGAGAAATGCCATATTTTATAACAAGGCGTATCGTATAATTTGATGGATCACGGCAACAAATCTAAAATAACAATTTGGCATATTCGACAGTTGGACATGTTAGGGAAGATATGTAATATAATGAAACCAGAAGAAATTGGAGCTATGCTTATTCAATCTGATTTGGAAGGAGAAATCATAATGATTCATCAAGTGAAGATGGCCAAGATATCGTTCCTGATGTTGGATCTATTGAATATGATTCGACATTTACGTTATACAATCAATACTTTTACATCAATTATTGATATATTAGATTAACTAATGAGAACAAACACCTTCAGAACAAATCTATGGCCACAGACAGTATTATACGACATTTTGGGATATATCAGCCTACAATACGTACGTAAAGATTATTCCGGACTGGAATCGGTATAAGAAGTAAAAACGACGCTTTTATTTGGAACATTCGGTTGTGAAGCTAATAAGCGAGAAAATATTTATCATATAGAACGAATCTACTACCATGCAGTCATGCCAAAGCAATCGTCAAAAGCGTTCAAAGCGACTTAGCAAACAACTCAAAGGTAAAAGTTTGAAAAGTGGCTGCTTCTTATTTTACCCAAATCGGTACAGAACAACGAAATATTCCAAAAAATGCTCGGACTGTAATAAATTTATTTGCGAAAACCATTCCGAAACGCATGTTACATGCAATGAATGTAAAAAATATAATAAAAGGTAATAAATACATGAATATTTTGTATTGGGCAAAATTGACGCACTAATGTCATATGCGTTTTATTTTTGAAGTACAGGATAAGGGTTAAAACTACAGTGGAGGCGCACAATTTAACGCGCCCATATATCAAATTTATACAAAATGTCATACTGATTGTTTTCTTTTTTCATTTTTATTATTTCAAAAGATTTTGCTTTTAAAGCTCTTTTCGCTTACATCATTATGCCAAAGTCAACAAATAGACATACAGAAAGAAAGAAAGAAAGACAGACAGACAGACAGACAGACAGACAAACAAATGTTTTAGTTGCGTTTTCGTTTAAATTGCAAAATACTAAAAAATAAAACCAATATAAAAATGTAAACGACATATTGCATTTTAGACATGGATACCACCGCAGACATTTTATACGTTTTGTGGTACTGCATCAACCAGCAAGTCGGTTGCTCTATTTTGGCTTGGTCTTCTTAAAACTATTAAGTTTAATTTTCTTAAATACTTGTATTGTATTAATATTGAAACACTTGCAATTTATTACAAATATGGCAATTGGAATGATCGTTTTTTTCACATAAACGAATGACGACAAACCTTACTAAACCAACAATGCGTTTTAGAGTAATCCGAAAGTGTATTTGTAATTTTTTAATGGCTGTAGGTAGTAATTTGAGCATATTCTCCATTAGCTTTATAAAAATGTCAATATATTGCCGCTCTGGCGCAAATGGTCCGATTACAAACACTTACTATGAGGCGCACTAGTCCCTTTTTTTAAATTAAATATGGATGGCCTAGGATGGGGTTAATTGATACTTTTAAGCACTTTGTGATGCGTCACTGAACTATATTATTGTTACTTAATCGCTGTTTAATTATATAAACACTGCTCCGACAGTTAGCTGTTATAATTGGGTAATAAATAAGACTCTGCTTGTTTTTATTGCTACAAAAGTGATAATTTTATTTTATTTTTTAAGGTTAGTCTTTGATTGCCGCGGGAATGACAAGCACAGTAATAACTCGGCTACATAATATTTCAATATATTAAGTCGAAAGCAATATCTAAATATAGTTATTGGACTTGTTCCTGAGTGAAACGGGGATCTCATTGGAGGGAGTTAATTAACATTATTTAGATACTACACAGAAAAAAGTAAATTCCATTTTCAGTTAAGAAATTTAATGAGTTAAAAAATATTTTGTCTAGAAACGGACATACAAACAAATTTGTAAACATAGACAAAAATATGCCAACAATTTTATTGAAACAAAACCTGTTTGATTTAGTAAACAAATTGTCTAAATCTATTAATTAATTTGTGCAAAAAGATATATAAATTCTAAACAAAACAGTTTACTGAATCTAACAAAAATATTTATCGGATTTTCTGCAATATATCAAACAATATTTTTGTCTGAGTTTATAAAACAATTTTTCAGAAATGCTCTTCAACTCTAAACAAAATAATATACTGAATCAAACAAAATATTTACTGGATTTTTCATAATATATCAGACAAACTTTTTGACTGAGTAAGTTAATTTGTTTTTAATGTTTTTAAGTTTTAAATAATAACATCATAACTCATTAAGCATTTGTGAAATTTCATTTTATTATATGGTTATATAAAGATTCTAACAAATAAATGAGAATTACCGCAACAACATTAAAGAATTGAATCACTCAGAAATCTGCAGTAAACAAACTTGCTACAATCGCATTCCTTTTCATATCATTTTTGTTGTTGTTATTTATGTGTATATCGCCATCGGGGTTGTTGTTTACGACATAGAATACTGGGTTTTGTTGTTGTTTTTGGTGTTTGCATCCTAAATCAGTCAAACAAAAAATTCACTGGTTCAGTGAAGAACATTTACTGAAAATGAAATTTTATTTTAAATCAGAAATTATTATTTCGTCTTGAGTTCAATACTTGAATTAATTATTTTGTTTGTTTACTTTTTTGTAGTATATGTACTAAAGGAGAGACTTTTAAAATTGTGTACTCATGAGAAAGAAAATATTAACATTTAAACATTCGTTTTGTCAATATAGTGACCATGAAGTTTCCCATCTGACTATTTATTCCAAGTTTTCCAACTTTTATTTTATTTTTGGTTTTGCTTACGCTCAATCAACCCTGCAAAAACGTTTGTCATTTCTGTAATCGGTAGTACTTTATTAATGGGCTACAAAGCAATGAGTGGTACTTAGTTATATTATTACTATGCTTCAAGTTATAACTACTACTTAGTTTTTAATAAAATTAGTACGTATTTTTCTCATTATTTGAAAATAGTTATACTTAATTTTTTGTTATGTATGTATTAATAAAATAAGTAGATAACCACTTTTTAAGTCAAAATGTGTTTGTATATGAAAACTAATTTTTGTCGCTTAAACTTATGAGTAACCAATAGCTGATTGGATAAAGCACTTGTCTTCAAATCTGAACGAGCACAGGTTAGTATCCCAGCTGGGAGGGAAAAAAGTATTAAAAAAATATATATAAAATATGTGTATATATATTTTTTAGTTTTAATTTGTTCATTTGACTACTTATTTTTTAGCTCCAAGTAAGCCAAATAATAACTAGTTAATTGCTGTGACAATGTAAATACATTTGTAAGGGGTAGCCCTTATTTTTTTTTTTACTTCTCAAACAAAAAGAAGTAGTTATCGAGTCAAATTGTAAGTAGTTACGACTTAAATCCTCATATACTTTTTTTGCCTACCAGTAAGCAAAGTTTTTGCCGGGAAGCTCTGTTACTGTTGTTATTCATGTTTAAACAGGTTTTCTTTTGTCTTTATAGTACGTTACATTCTGATTCTTCAGTTGGTAACTAGACAGCAGAAAGCAAACATGTATGAAACTTTTTCCGCGTTCCGTCGCAAATTTTAATATTTATACATAATTATTACTTGAACTAAATAGGTTTAAGACGGAAGTTATTATTTTGGCTTGAGTTCAATACTTGATTTAATGTAAATTATTTTAGACAACCTTTTGTTTGAAAATTTTTTGGTGATCATTTTTTCTGTGTATATAATATGTCGTGTCGTGACCGCACGAAAATAGCAACCAACATATTTATCTATATCCGTTTTTTATGTAAATCGATAATATACATTGTTTTGCGATATATGTAAAAATTTCATAGTTCTAAAAAGGACCATAACAAGTTTACAGCAAAACCTATTTTAACGTAAGCACAAATTTACTTGTATTGTGGGTTACGATAACATTTTTTCAACTAAACAGCAGGCAAAATATAAATATGGCTCAAGTTAACCTGTATATTATCATTTTAATATAATCGAAAAGCAATATCGGATAACTCGGACCAATAGTTACTTATCGTCATATGAAATGCAAAAGGGGCTATCATCACAGAAACTTGTGTGGGATAAAGAAGATATATAAGAATAAAAATATTACTCAAGAAACCATAAAAATTGAAAACCGGTGACATAAGTCTCTTCATGTAAAAATAAAATGTGCAGAAACTATTGCAGTAAATCAATTTTAATCAATTTCAAGACTTGATTTTTGCATTTTTTTTTTGCAAATTATCAAAATTTTTGCCGGAGTGAATATTTGTATAACTTGGTATCCATGGGCTACAAAAATATTCATAGCAAGGCAGAGATTTGGAGTAGAAAGACAAATTCATGCAACGAATTCTTGTCGACAGCTCGTCGTTTGTCCCAATTGTGGTTATACCATAAATTTGATCGTACAATCAATCAAACGTGCTTTTGTATTATTTTAAATAAACGTTGATAATGTTATTGATAATAACAAAAACAGGATTATAATACAAATTACTTATAGGAATCGAAATATATTTCTCTGTCACTTACGACATTTTATAATTATGTGAAATAAAGTCCATCTCCCATATTCACAATACTTGTCAAAGGTTTATGAGAGGTTTATGAAACAAATTTTGTATGGAAATCTGTTTCACAAACCTTTTATAAACATTTGATAGCAGTGGTTCACATTTTCAACTTTTTGTCATCACCTCAAAAATGAGATGTTTTCTAAGCTAATTTGGGGTCGCTGAACACGAATATAACATAACATTCATTTATTTTTCTCAAGAAGCGTTTTCGTGATATTCGCGAAAAAGGTGGTTTTTTGTAGTGTATAAAGCTATTTCCCAAAATCTTGATAACTGCTTATTTGAATTACAAAAATTTTGGACTGCTGCATAGATGTGTTGTTCCTCTTTCAGACCACATTTAAAACATGTTGATCGGATCAAAGCTCATTGAGTTACATGTATTTAGATTTGAAAAACTTTAAGTTTTTCTACGTTTTTTCAAAATTTATCTTTTAAGTCGCTACAGTAGGGCAAAATAAAATTTTTAAAATTCATTTTAGACCCACATCTTAAAGAAAATTTTGTTCCAAATATAGAAAGCGTAAAATTGCAAAGTTCAAGTAAACAGTATTCAAGATTTTTGGAAATAGCTTTATAAACTGCAAAAAACACATTTTTCTCGAATATTTCGAAAACGCTTCCTAAGAAAAATAAATGAATGTCATATTCGTGTTCAGCAGCCCCAATTTAGCTTAAAAACCATTTAATTTTTTAGTTGCATTTATTGTGGCATAGTGTAGTTTATTGTGAATAATGCGCATATATGTATATATAAAATAATGTGTACTTTTAATTTCCCGTTTTCCCGAGAAAAACTTAAAAATGTACCAGGAATATTAGCTAGTCCTTCCCGCCCTGCAATTCCCGATTACCAAATCGTATATAGGACCCATAATAGTTTATGAATTGATTTCATCTGTCTAGCAAAAATTTTTAATTTTATTTATTTAAACTCTTTCGAAAATATTATCTTCATTTTTACCAATCCATCCCATAGTGGTCTCCACCAAAAAATGTCATGAATTTTTCAAAATCACAACCGTGCATTTAATGAAATAAAATATATGTTGGCAAAATTCTTGACACATGTCTCTTTAATGGTGGGGGAAAATAAACAATTAAAAATACAAAGGCTTTGACATGAGAACAAACCTCTAACTCTGACCGAAAAACCGCATACCCACTCACTCAATTCTGATGACAGTTTATGGTAAAGTGGATTGAAGTCAAATTTATTTAAAGTACAATGCAACCTTCACACATGGTAGCCTTTAAATTGATAAATACTGAAGAGCCACACGCCGATGCAACTGATACGTTATGTTGGTTGAAAAACAATGACAAAATCATATAACGCCAAAAAAATTGTATGTATCTATATATGTACATACAATGGAAATCCTTCCCTTTCAATATAAAAAATTTGTTCACAAAATATGTACCACCAAAATGAAAATTTTTTGTTAGCAACAAATATTAATTATAACGATTCGCAAATAACATACACATGCAATTACACTTCTCACACTCTTAAGTCAAGAAAAAAGATTCAAAGGAATGAGACCGAGAGAAAATCATATCAAGTTTTCAAGTGCATCAAAATTTAATAAATATTCAAGGCTTTAAGTCAGACAGTTAGTTATACATTAGGGTATTCACTCGAATATTATTTGCTCGATTAATCGAAGAACTGAAGCCAAATACCTATGTTCGATCAAACAAAAATGTCCAATTTCGAGCAAAAATTTATTCGAGTAATTTACATCGATCATCGAATAACTCGAGTAAAAAATTTTATGCGAATTTCCTCTTCTCGATTCGTTTTTGTAGATAAGTTAATGAAAATTGGCAACATTTTTAAATTTTATGAAATTTGCTCTTCGAATAAAACATTAAGCGACACTGCAAGGCAGCTTGATGTAGCTATAAAAAAATTAGTCAATTATACAACAAAAATGAGAGGGAGGAAGAATATACATTTTAAGTATACTTATCTTGTAAATAAAGCTCGGAAATATTTAAAATAAAGAAGAGATTTCGGGTGCAAGTAGTTTACTAGATTGTCTCAAACTAAATTAAATGAAAATGATAATATAACGCATGATATGGTGATCGAGAAATTGGTTCAAATAGTCAAAAGTAATCTAATACCAGAAATAAATGAAAAAAAATTAAAAGTACGTATTAACAAAATCAAAGGTAAAAAAATATTTTTTTTTTCTTTAAATATTACGTTATGCATCTAGAACAAAGAAATAACTGATCGAATAAATTGGAAACTCTTTCTATTTTTCCAAATGCTTTGAATAGTGAAAAATTGTAATTTATAATAGGTTTGTTCAAGATGGTTAAAAAATTTGTCCTATCTTATCCAAAAGTGAATGAGGTCATGAGAGCGTAAGTCATTTCCATTTTTGCCAAAAGTTTTAATTAGATGTTTTTTGTTGACATAAGTAGCAATTGATATACAGAAAATAGTTTAAAAAATAAAAATAAGTGATCAATATTTAAAACTAGTTTTCAAATCAGTGAATTGGAAAGCGTTTTTAGATAGTTGATTTGAGTTTGAAACTATAGATTAGAAACTAAATTAACATCAATGAAATGTTTGAGCTTGAAATATAGTTTTTCGTGTTCATGTAGTTTTGGGCAACTTTTGTCATTTTAGAGAGTGAAATTGTTGCACTCTCATTTGTTCGAATTTTCCCTAAATCTTCTAAAAGAAACCTATTGTGAGAAAATTCCGAATAAAAAAAATATTTTCATTCTGTAAAACACTGAAGTAATAAACGTTTTCATTTTGTTTGGTTATTTTATTACATTGCAAATTTACGGCTAGTTACTGGTTTTCTCTCTGGTCACTTTGGACCGAACTATCCTCTGTGGAGAAGTAACCAAGTTCGTTCACCCTTGTGCCATTTATGCTTGGAAGAGGATGATACAACGGCATACATTCTCTGTGAGAGTATCGTCTTATGTAATAGTAGAAGGCGTGTTTTTCATTCTGACCTTCTGTGCTGACTTTCATAAGGAGAGTCATGCAAAGCTTGATTTAATTTATGGAGCTATGGCAGTGCCGGTCTTTGGAACAAATCTTTCCCTTATTCTATTATGTTCTATTCTACATTGCAAATGAGCAAATTTATGTAGAAATATTTTTTTTCTTTTGTTTTTATCAATAAAAGTATAAAATTCTAATAAAAATTTCTTTATTTTATTTATCCATACAAAAATTTGAAAAAATACCTAGTAAATTGGAACATTTTCCGAATAACTCGAATAATTTTTAAGAGTAAAAAATTACTTGTTAACTCGAAGGAAATAAAAGTTTTGCTCGATTGTTCGAGTAATTTAAGAACCTCAATTTCGATTAATTGATTAATCAAACAATTGAAAATTCGATTAAAACGAATACCCTATTATACATACATTCAAACGCAGTATCGAAAGTTAAAAATACCAATAGCCATACGAATTCGTTGAAATATGTACTATAATTCAAGCTAAAACCCAACATGAAACAACCACCCTTCACAAGTACAACACACACGAAAGAATCAAGTTAATTTGATATGGCTGACTAGTCTGCTGGACAGACAGACAAAAATAAATGAAATGACTCCATGACTGTGAAAGTAAATGTATCAAGAGCAGACAGACATAATGACTGGCGGTCAATTGCATGGACTACAACGAGACGAATTTTAAATGCCGGTATAGTATTAATTTGCATGTTGAAAACAATTTTTTCAATGTAAAAACAGGGTTCATTATACGTAATACAACTCTTTAATTCTCAGGAACTTTTACCCTGTGGTGATACACTTTAAGTAATGAAAACATTTGCCTGGGTACATTTTTTTGCTCATGATTTTGACTATTGATTAAAAACACTTGACATTTCAACACCTTTTTATTTGTTTAATTGGCGTTTTGGCAAAAAACGTAATAAAACAACAACTTGTGCTGATGATGCCTGGCACTTTGAAAGCTAAATGAATGAATTAACACTTACTATGTTGGTAAAATCGAGAAAATAAAAATGCTTTCAAATAAATACATATTTATATAAGATAAATAAACGTTAAAACTTATAATAGCTGTTTGACAGCGAAAACTTTAACAAGTTCGAAACTTATTTCAAATTATTTACCACATTTGGCAAAATTTGGCATTATCGAAGAAAGTGGATGCAAATTAGTTTGTTTAAGAAAATAAAAATAAAAGGTCAATAAAACGAAATTTTTCAATAAACAAAATTTGAAGAGTGGTCAGTGGGTATAATTTATATATTTTATAAGGAATTACTGACTTCTTCTCGTAAATAACGCGCTCTGTCTCCATTGTATGTCTTTGATATTCAGCAAAATGTTACTCAATTCAGAAATATATAATCTCCAGTGATATTCCTACGCTTTAAGCCCACAACCATCTTAATATGTATTTTCATAAGTATTTTAAAACATACTATTTATTCGAAATAACCTTAAAAAAACACACAGCAAGGAAGTCGACAAAGTGTGGAGTGGCCAAATGTTAATCATGATAACTGGTAGCCTAACATCTAGGCCAACGAAGACAGTGCTTAGTTGTGGTGGCTTTAAGTGGATTTGCTTGCTAGAAAGCTAGCACTACGTACAGCAGTTAAGCTTAACGCAATCGGCGCATACAACCATGCTAGCATTTTAGAAACTATTGGACTTATTCCTGATCTAATGGATTATTGCACTTCAAAGCCCTACTTCAAAAGAGAATTTCGACACTCGTTAACGGGACACTCCAAACGGGTACCCGGTCGAATGTAGCGTCCTACAAACAGAATTATCTGGCGTTAATTGGCTAAGTATTCATGTAATAACGAATTGGAAAATTCATATTATAACCGATAGTCAACCCGGCTATCAAGAGCCTCATGCCTGTGTACGCTAGAATTGTCAATTATTCGGGTTTTATGTTCGTTCGAATAAAATTTCGTAATTTTTTCCTTGTTCGAACAGTCGAATAATTTTAAACTTTTATTCGAATATTCGAACACATAACGAATAAGAAATTTTATTCGAATAACCACGTTAAGCCCACGATTTTTAATAGACATTCCATCTTAATTTCTTCGGTTGAATTAAAATATATACTCTTTTTTCTTTATATACTCGTACTTTGCAGGCGCGGGTACAAGGGGTGGGAAACGGGATATCCCCCCAAAACGACTCCTGACTCCTGAATTTGTATGAAACGACTTTTATTACACTGAACTTGTACTTGCTTCTACGCCTGACATTTCTCTTAAATCTTGCCTTACTCTTCTTTTTTTTATTCCTTTCCATCTTGTTCTTCTACAGGTATCACAAAGGAATTATACTCTTAGAGCCAAGTGGTCTGAAATATATCCTTCATATCTGTATTAGCAACCTGCTAACCAACCTAGCATAGCCTTAGTCTTCTTAATGAAATATAAGGGTTTAATAATTGGACTCAACGGCAGATATGGGCTTCTTCAGGGCTTATTATATAGTTTTAAAAACTTGCAGAAATAAATAAATATTGTCCGAACGAACGTTCGGGTTCGGTGTCAGAGTTCGGCAAGAGCTATGTTTGATTGATGTACGGTAAAACTTTCACCAAACTTTATATACATTTTTTTATATATCTATATATCATAAAAGATATACAAAATTGCAGGCCTTTAAAATATTATTGAAAAGTGGAACGTACTATGAATTTTTTCATTTTATATTTATTAAATGAATAAGTCATAGCTAAAAAAATTTTAAATAAAATGTTTCTCTTCAATAAAAAAGTTTGGTTCTACAAACTATACCGAAGTTCGCGTTCGGTCGGACACTATAAATAAGTAACAGAATGACACTTTATTTTATAAACCTTTCCAATATGTTTTTATTGGAAAAAAAATATATATATCTCGACAACAGCGGCATTCATTGGCTACAAAAGTATTCTATAGCACAAGCTACAACCAACCAAATATATAAACGGCATGAAACTTGTTTAATCACATTTTTGCACTTAAACATTGCATTAAAGTTACGAACCACCTGTCTGTCATTCGGACAATGAAAAAGTTAATAGAAAAATTTATTATTCGAGTTCAAATCTAGAAATCGAAAATCAAACTTTTTCTTTGCACAAATCAATGTTCCTGTTTTTTTCAATAAAAATAACGCTAACAAGAAAACAACAAATTTTCATTCTTCGGGGGAGTCTGCCCCATTCATAAAATATAATATAGGTTTGAAATATGTTTTTAGATAAAATTTCCATACAAATGTTTCTTAAAATACATTTCAAATCCACTTTAATTTTTTTTATGAATAGGCAGATATGAACGAACAAATTTAACTTTAGTTATGACAACTATGACCCACGATTAGTTCAGAGGCTAGACCAAGTACAAGGAATTTTTTTTGTACTTTACTATAGGGTCTATTTTAATCCTTTAGAGGTTAAGCATGCAAGAGATAAAATATATATTTCCAATCCAACAATGCATTGTATTGAGTTTGCCCCAAATTGAAATAAAAACAATAATCTATCAATTGTTCCTAGCTAAATTCGTATTGTGCAAGCCCCTAAAAATATGCCACATATGTATGTGGTTATATGCAAAGTATGCAATCTCAATTTGATTATTTTAAAAACATTGCTCTACTGAATGAATGTTTCCTGTTTAAAATATTTATTACTTTTTGCCACCTTTTTTTTATTATATACTCAACTTAATCTCACTATACTTTACAATTTTCACATGTAAATAAGTTCAGTAAAAAAAAAACACTTAATCTTTGAGGGTTAAGGTTGCATTATTCCCAACAACTGCAGAATTACTAGTATACGTTTCACAACATAAGGTTTTAATGTAAATATGGAAGTAAATTAAAATTTCCAAACATAAGTTTCTGCTTCGGTATGCAATTTTGATTAAGTAAAATGCATGTTTGTGTCTGATTTGTATTGTGATGCGAACGCATGTGAAAACACATGAAAGGCTCTTGACTTGGCTCGTTGGCCTGACTGACTGTATCTCAGCAGTAGAATGGCAAACTTAAGAAAAGAGAATGAAGAATGAAGAGAATGATTTTATACGAGTTTTAATAAACAGGAATGGAAAATTTGAACGAGATACGTATCCTTTTTAAGATCCCTCTCCCGCGACTTGAGTTTTAAATATAGCCAAAGACCAAATTGCAGGGGTTTTAGTGTGATACCAGAAACTACTCTGATCAGCCGCGACTAAAAACTTTTCTAATTTTGGCCCCGAAGCGGATGTGAGAATTGGGATATTGTCGGGAATCCGTTCCATGGGTTCTGTGGGTTAGGATGAAGTACAAATGTGTTAAACATTTCTTGCTTTACAGTGGTCTTCCTGCTGGGAATATTTGACCGTCAACGCTGGAATTACACAAAACAGTGTTCTCGTTTCAATACTTTATTTAATATGTATACATATACATATTTTTTTTTGAACAAACATGTTTTTGAAACTGATTTAAAATTTTTATTATTGTCTTTATTTGGTTTGATAAATAATTTTGTCTGACTTATTATTTCATTTCATTTTTGCTATCGTCAAACTTATCATATCTTTTCATTTTAACACGCTTGTGTTTGAATTTGTTTTTAGATTTTATTATATTTTTGTATGATTTTTAAATATTCCAATAGAAAATTTTAGTAGAAAAAATTCGATTATTTTCTTATTAAATATTTACGAATTTTAGTTTTCAATTTTACGAATTCTGTGACAGGTACCATTTCAGTAAAAAAAATATTTGAGTTTATGAATTTAGTAATAGAATTCGAATTATAGTTTTTTCTGCGCTTATAAAAATATGAAATTGTTTCATTTAATTTTCAATTCTGTAAAATATTTTTTTATTGAAAAATTTTATTAATTGAAAGAGAAATCAGTTCTGTTTTTGAAACAAATTGTTAAAAATTTCTGCATTTTAATTTAAAAATTTCTTTGTGGGATTTAAATTAAACAAAATAACATTTGATTTATATAATTGTGTGTTTGATTTGAAAAATTGATTTTTTTCTGTGCACAACGTTGCGATAAACTAAATATTTTTACATATCTTTGATAAACGTCTCAATTTGCGTCGCCACACTGAAGACAATATGCTTAATATGAATATTGTGATCTACATTAATGTTTTATTTCATTTCGACGTAGTTTGCTTGAATTCAGAATAATTTTCCGTCATCCAACGTCAAATTTGGTTTTTAATCACAATGCTTTCGGCTATGGCACATCTGATTTAACCCACGACAGAAAATCTTTCAAAATAATATATTATAATTCATACATATTCCAAAATATTATATTATAATTTAATATTTTGGAATAAGTATGATGGGCTCTCCATCTCTGAGCATAAGTAAAGATAAAGAGTAAAAAAACTTTTCCTTGCTTTCGCAACAAAGATATTCTGATTAAAGTAAATATATGCATGCATTATTTCCCGGCTTCCTATTTTTAAATATTTACATTTCTTTGCACTTTTTTCTTGTTGTTTTGCTTAACAAATATGAACAGAAATAACATCAAATAGAACAAAAGGAATTTATTCGCCTGTACGAAATCTCGTATGCCCTTCACATGAGTATGAAATAATAACTTTGTAGTAAAAACATGTTCGCATATTTTTTTCACAGCTAGAATATTTCATTAGAAACCAAAAAATTATTCCTTTTTTATATCTAGCCGTTTATTGACCAATTTTGCTTGTCAATACAAATACAAATCCTAAGGTTTTAATGTTCGACGTAACTACGCTTCGGATCACGAAATTTTTTCCCAGAATTTAGAGTAAAACTGCAGAGTGAACATAGAATTCTTTTAAAAAAAATTAACGGCCGTATGCATAACCAAAACTTGGCAAGATCTTAGCATAAAACTTAGTAAAACTTGTTAAAAGCCCAATCAATTTCATCGGCTATGCTATCAAGTTTTCGTTATGTCTCTGGCCCGCACTTATATCGAAAAGTAACTAATTTTATTGCTTATAAAGGGAATTGTTATAAATTATGCTATATTGAAAGGACAAAGAAACCTATTATATTTTGCTAAACCAAGATAGATTCTTTGGAGATAGGGAACATAAATAATGCCAGCCATAAAAAATAAATACTTATTTGGACTTATCTAGAGTATTTTTACTAGAAAGTCTTTGAGCTTTGAGCTCAGAAAAACGATTAGAATAAGGCCATGTTGAGCTGTTAAAGTGATGAAGGTATAGCATTGAAAACTTTAGCAGTAACGGCAGCGATTAGCACTGACATATCCTAATACACATTACAGCACCCTCCTTCGTCGGTATTGTAGCAGAATCGTGGGCGAAGTAAAAGAACTAATAGATGGCTACACAGCTTAAGCAAATCAATGTCTCTACTTGACGCCAGAGGAGCTATAACACTGCTCTAAAGAAATTTAACAAAAACCGCGCAATAGCAGAGCTTTAATTGAATTAAGCTTTGTATCTCTCTATCACTTCACCACCTATTCCCTCTACACCATCCCTTGCCCGAAGAAGGTAACACATTAATTAATTAACTGGTAGACAATAATTCAGAAATAATAGTTTTATTGAAATCTGGTAACATTAGTAATAAATAAAACATTACTAATTAATAAAACAACAATTTTAATGTTAGCAGAGTTCTATAAAGCTGAAGATGTTGGAAAATTTCAACGAAACATCGGATATGAATAAACGAAATAAAACTCTCTTTTATTTGCATTTTAATAAAATTTAATTACCTTAGCAGCCTGAACAAAAGTAATTTCTATAAAAACTACGTACTAATATATCGTCATATAAAACGTAAGGAGAGAGAAAACAGTTTATGAAATAGTGCAAGTTATAGTAGCTACTATGTTGTTTTTTTTATTATAATGTCGCCGAGCATCATAGTAAAAGCCCAAAATTTTGTAGGGGCATGGGCATCGATATAATATACAATAGTTGATAAAAACTCTGACTTTGAAAATTTTGTCACTTACATGGTTGTACTTTTCATATGGCGGTATCCTCCTGTACCGAATTTTCTTGGTAGATCCGAGAATTAAACGATTTTTGTGGATTTTAGATTTCATTCCCGCCAACCAGCTTCAAGCCGGCCTTCATACGCCAACGTTTTTAAGGTTAACCAGGCCACAGCACAAAATATACAGTCAGCTCTCATACGCAAACGCGATGAAGACTAACCAGCCCAAAAAACGGCACCTTGCCAACAATAACACTGGTTTCAATTTTGATAGAATTGAGGCTTCAATAGATAATTTAATTCAACCAGTAAATTTTTTACAACCAACATAATGCAGAAAATGTTGAAAATGCAGTCTACATTATTGCAGGCTGCATTAACCAAACCATGAACTTGAAAATTTGTTTCTGGAATGTAAACGGCATCCGCGAACATAAAAACGAACTCGAGTACTTCATTATGGATAAACAAATTGATGTTATGCTTATCGCGGAGGCACACTTGACGGCTAGAAGCTTTTTTAAAATCAGCGGATATACTCTGTACGACACAAAGGACCCCCAAGTTAGAGCTTGTGGTGGCTTGGCTATACTAATAAAATTCCGATTAAAACACTACCTAATGAGTAAAGACTATCTTCAAGCAACCAACATCTGCATTGAAAATTTTCATCAAAACCTGGTGATTTCATCAATTTAATCACCTCCCAGGTATTCTATTACAGAAAGTCAATATAGAACATTTTTTAATTCCTTAGGCGTTTTGCCCGCCAGTGACTACACTCTAAAATACTTTTGTTGCAAATTAGGTCGATAATAGTCGGCAACAATTTATAGATTACACACACACTTTTTTTGAACAAAATGTTTTTGCTAAAAAAAGCGATTGCCTGCGTGCAGGTTTGAACCGCGACCTACTGACTGATAGTCTGCCGTATCTACCATTCAGCCATAGCCGTATTATACTTTATGTAAAATTTTTCCCACTTGGACTAAATATGTTTTATTTGAAAGGTGTTTTCTTTAATAATTTTAACTACAAAATCGATGTAATTTTAGACAAGGAGAAAGTTTCAACACAAATTTAGACAATATATGATCGTAAATTTGAAGTTATGTTTTAGAGTGTATAACGCAAAGCATACGTTCTGGGGATCGCGACTAGCCACCCCAAAAGGTCTCGTGCTGTTTGACACAATTTCTAAAAGGCGATTGAATGTAGTTTCAAGTGGACAGCCAACTTACTGACCAACAGATCGCCAAAAAATACCTGATGTTATTGACTTCGGAGTACTGAAAGGAGTTCCCAGGGAAATAATTGAAGTTGAAGACTCCTTAGATTTATCTTCAAATCACTCACCCACTATTATAACTATATACTCACTTACAACAACTTCACCCATTCGCGGTTTGATGCACACACGCAATGATTGGCTGAAATGTAAAAAAATATTTAAGCGCGCATTGCACGGAAAATTTGCCGCTGAGAACGCCTGAAGACATAGAGGCCTCTATTACACAGCTAGAAGCAAGCATTAAGCAAGCCGCTGAAAATACTACTTCTACCTTTCGACAGGTGAGATTTAACAAAATTTACTCTGAGGATCTGGAACGGCTATCATCTGAAAAAAAGAAGAGTTCGTAGAGAATGGCAACGCAACAGAGCCCCGCAGTTAAAAATTATGCTGAAAGAATGTACCAAACAGCTTGAAAGATTATTAGAACTCCAAAAAGCTACATCTTTGCAAAAATTCCTGCAATCACTTGACGCAACACCACAAACGGATTATTCGCTATGGCGAGCTTCCAAGGGCCTTAAAAGGCCGGTGGTATGTAAACCTCCATTACAAAGATCGAATTGGGACTGGGCAAGAACAGATGCGGAAAAGAGCACGCTGTCGTTAACCACTTGAAAAATGTATTCACTCCAAACACACCTCTGATATAGTTGAGCTACCGACAGTTATCGCTGAAGCTGCCGCTCCTTTGAGATTTAACATACGAGAAACTGAAAATGCTATCCGCGATTTAAATTCGAAGAAAGCCTCAGGTGCTGATAAAATCAGTAGCAAAATGCTCCTAGAGGTAAACCGTATAGCAAAAAGGATAGTTATATTAATTTTTCATGTAGTTTTACGAATAGAATACTATCCTGCGGAATGGAAGATGTCATTGATCACCATGATACCTAAGCCTGGAAAAGACTATACTAAAGTGGAATCTTATAGGCTTATAAGCTTATTTCCAAATACATCAAAACTATTTGAGAAACTGCTTATGACTAAGTGGACCCTCATACTAAATGAGAGTAGATACATCCCAGATCATCAGTTTGGCTTCAGAAGACAACATAGCACTATCGAGCAAACGCATATGCTTGTGAATGTAGTTAGAAAAACGTTCGAAGAAAAGAAATATTGTTCTGCCCTCATCATTTATGTTTCTCAGGCTTTTAATATAATTAGTATGGCATGAAGCTATTAGAAAACTATTTAACTGGACGAAAATTCATAATCAAGGAAGGTCATTTTCTAAGCACACCTCAGATGATTCGTCAAGGTAGCATTTTGGGTCCTCTATTGTACTTGATACATACATATATACCTCCGACATGCCAACATGCTATTACATTTACACATCTACATTTGCTGACGATACAGCTTTTCTAAACGTAAGCGCAAGTCCACAAGAAGCATCCGAAAAATTGCAGGAATATGTATTGCATCTGGAAAAATGGTTGAAGCAGTGGAGAATAAAAATAAACGAACAGAAATGTGTACATATTACGTTTACATTTATATCAATAATAATATCAGACAGCAGCACTTTAAGGTTAAATACCTAGGAATTCACCCTGATGGTGCACTGCCTCTGTATCAAATATAGAGAGAATTCAAAGGCGACAAAATAAAATTCTGCGTTTGATTACACCGGAACCTTAATATGTCAATTAGTAAAACCTGTGCTTTCAAAATATGTGACAACATATATAAAAAAACTCGAATGACATCCAAATCCCTTAGCCCGCAACAACATTAATTTTAGTGGGCACACTCGGCTGAGAAGGAGGGACACTCTTGCTCTCAGCCGAACGCGAGAGACGCAAGACATCTAAAGAAGAAACCGTTGAACCTAATATTTTGCGTAGCAGTGGCTGGACTAATTATCAACAATTTTACTTTTAAGATTTGAATACTTATTGTTAGTTCAATTTACAATTGAAGATTCAATAAACAAATTTAATAGTTTAAAAAAAATCCCGATAGATCCTCTCAAAAGACATTTTCTGACATTTCCAGAGATTTTCTTATAATCAAATCGTTCGCTCAGTGTCATTCAAAACCGTTGGCCAATGCAAGTTCCCTTCAAGTAAAATTTGGTAGACTGCAGTATACTTAAAATAAAAAAAGTTCATTGTATGTTGGCAATTGTTCAGTACTTTTTGGAAATTTAGCTTTAATCCCTAGGCGGACAGCCACATAGAATGTTGGAGAATTTGCAAACGGAAGGCCAAATTATCAATATACAATTATATCCTACAATGTATGTATATGGTGAAGGGTACAAAAAGGCGAAAACATATATGTATGTACGTAAGAAAAAGTGGAATGTAATGTTATACTGGTACTATTTGCTTTTCATAACAAAATAGAAACTCTCTTATTGACTTTGTCTACGAACTTTGCTTTTATTAGCGTAGCAAAACTTTTTTCTAGGGATAGCAAAAGAAACTTTATATAAATCATATATTTCAGAAACCCTATAAGTCATATTCAGAAATTTATAAGGCAACATACTTTAAGCAGATTTTTCAAGACAATTTGAGTATTATTTTTTCTGAAAACAAATTGTAACATGACAGTAACTTAATTTTACTTATGAAAGTTTATCCACTGAAGAACAATTTTATTTTTCAGAATAGTTCTTTGCCTTTCCTGAAAAATTATGCAAGTTTAAATTATGGAGTTTCTGAAATGCACGATTCATATATACTGTGAAAATTTAATAATTCTGGCGTGGCATTCCAACTACACCTCTGCAGAGGAAGTGTGCATTTCACTCATTTAATCAGGCTGCATGTCTCAGACTATTAAAGAATTTAAAATGTCACCAAACAGAAGGAATGCATATTTGTGTTTCTTTTTTTATTGCTGCTTTTATTATTTTTACATTTTATTGTCAACACCCTTCACAAGCATGCACGCAACAAACATTCTAACAAATATGCATTAAATTTTTATTATTTTTATACGTTGCTTATGGTTTTATTATGAGTATTTATTTCTTGTTGTTCCTTGTATGGATAAAACTATTAATACTTTTTTCTTTCTTATTTTTTAATGAGAATAAACCAATGGATATTTTATGCAATGTCCTATTTTATACCTTATTTTTTTCACGAGATATCGCGATCGCACCAGCTTGGGGATAGGTTGACAGATGAGCTTATTTGATGGAAAAAATTCTGAAATATCATGCAAAGCACTTTTGAAGTTTGGATAAATCCCAGCAAAAACTTTTGTCATTTTTGTAATAGGTAGTACTCTATTAATGGGTTACAAAGTAGTGAGAGGTACTTATTTATCTTATTACTATGCTTACTTACTTACTTTTTAATAAAATTAGTACGTATTTCTATCATTATCTGAAAGTAGTTACAATTTGTTGAAATGTGTTTATAAACTAACAGCTATATTCATAAATATTTAAACCAAAGCAATAAACTACTTTTAAGCAAATTTTCATAATTGCATTCAAAAATGTATATTACATGAAAATTTTGAAATAGGTTTAAAGATGGTATGCACCTACTATAAACCTTCAATAAATTCATATCATCGATATATCAATTTTAACTTCAAATATCTCCGCAAATTTAGCACACAGGAATATGATATGCTTTAAATTAAAGCTTGAAGTCTTTGCTATAAGCGTTTAACTATATTTTTTTAAATTTAATACAATATGTCACTTGATTATTTAAGTTAAAAAAAATTCGCAACAAAATTAGCAAAAAAAAAACCCCCATCAAAACACATAAAAGCAAAAAAAATTTTACTGATGTAGAAACAATCAACACAAATGAAAACAGGCTCGTTATTCGAGTACCTTTTTCATACATGATTAAAAGAGTCGTGTGAATTCTTTTGTAATCATTTCTATTTTTTGCTTTTATTTCATAGAAAACTTGTATTAAATAAGTTGAGAAATGTATTATAAAGAGAGTTCAAAAAATCTTAACTTACACGAAAACAATAAAAAGTTATTCGTTTATTTCAATATCCGGATGAAATCATATTCTTTTTATTGCAACACTAACCACAAAACATGGTGGTGTTGCCAGTATCGAAATCTAAAATTCCTTAAAGCACACAATGTCTATTGTAGTGTTTATGAATGCAATTTTATTTAAACAGTTTTTAGCGTGAAACTGTTCAATAACAATTGTGAGTCTTAAACCTAAAATAAGAATTTTTTATGAATGTGACTGTAAGTAGACAACCACTTTTCAAGTCAACATGTGTTTGTATATATACAAACACATATATGGTAAAAAAATTTGTAGCTTAAACTTATAAATCAACAATAACTGAGCGGGTATAATAACACTTGTCTTCATATCTGAACGAGCATAGGTTCGTATCCCAGCTGGGCAAAAAAATAATAAATAAACAAATAAAACAAAATTGAAAATATATAAATAAAACAATGTTTGTAATATATTTTTTTTTAATTTAAATTTGTTTATTTGACTACTTAATGGGCAAATTTTTTTTTTAATTTTTGTGGGATAGGGTACCCCCTATAAAAAGCCATTTTTAATTTTGCTATATCTGTATAACTACAACTCTCTAAATTAACTGTGATCTGCTCTTAGAAGAAAGCGCAATTTCCAGCGAAATATCGAAAGTATCGGAGGGAGGAAAAGGTCACCCACCATAAGAGGAGAGGGGAAACGGGTACGCCCAATACGAGGTAATTTCTAATTTTCCTATATCTGTACAACCATAAGAGTAAAGTTGTCTAAGTTCGAAGTGTTATTCTTAGTATAACATACAATTTCCAGCAAAATATTACTGGTATAGGAGGGAGAAACGGGTACCCACTTACCATACGAGGTAATCCTTTATCTGTACTACTATAAAAGTGAGGATCTCTAAATTCGATGTGTGTTGTTCTTAGAACAACGTGAATTTTTCAGCAAAATCTTGGTGGTATAGGAGGGGAGAAACGGGTACTATGGGGTGTAGCCGTAACCAAAAGCAATTAATAATATTCGTATGGTAGCACAACTACCATAGTGAATATTGCAAAATTTGATGTCGGTTACTTTTAGAACAAATTGAAATTTCTAGCAAAAGCTTGCGGGTATTAGTGGGCGAGACGGGTACCCCCCATATAAAGTAATATATATAATTTTCCTATATCTGAAAAGCTATAAGAGTGAGGCCCTCCAAATTTGATGTGGGTTACTCTTAGAATAACCTCCATATAAAGTAGTTATTAATATTATTACATCAGCACTAATTTAATAGTAAAGCACTCAGAATTTGACGTGGGTTACTCTTAAAATATATAGAGAATAGATAGAATAGATAGAGTGGGTTACTCTTTGAATAACGTGAAATTCCAAGCGAAATCTTGGGTATAGGAGGGGCAAAGGGGTACCACCATACAAAATAGTTATTAATATAATTATATCAGCAATAATTTAATAGTGAAGCACTCAGAACTTGACGTGGGTTACTCTTAAAATAGAGTGCAATTTTTACTTAAATCTTGATAGTATCAGAGGAGAAGATGGGTGCCCCCATACATTTGAGGGGGGTTACTCTTAGAATAACGTGAAATTCCCAGCGAAATCTTGGGTATAGGAGGGACAAAGGGGTACCACCATACAAAGTTCAACAAGTACGTGTTCTATGATTTGTGAAAATAGTAATGTACCGTGACCAGTCAAAATAGACCCCATCTCTTAACAGATATAAATGTTCAAAACTGTGTAAAAACTAAAAAATATTGTCTTCGTTTTTGTTTTGTATTTACAAATATTTACATCCATATCTGCGAAAGTTTTAATTAAATTTTTGTAATGGAATTCTGAATTTAAAAAAATTCCATTGTCAGGAGTAAATGCCAATTTAATTGCATTTTTTAAAAACAAAATATTGAAGTTCAGTGTTTGATGCAAATAGTCTTGAGAAAGTGCAAATACAAACTATCGTAGCTTTTTTTTATCAAATATATCAACAAAATATGGTAGGGTTTGAGGCTACGGCAATTTGGATCAAACACCGAACTCCGCTAATTTTCTTCACAATACATTACTTGCAGTTAATTTTTTAGGTTTTGGTAGAATGAAATCAGATGACCAAAAACTTGGGCAAAATAAACATTCAATAAAATCCCAGCAATGAGAATATCGACGATATTCCACGCTGGTAAGACTGAAATGGAAAAAGCTTAAAATAGTTGAACATGCTAAGAAAAGACAGTTAGTGAAGTTCCGAACATTTAGACAAAGTTCAATAAGGTGCGACTTGTCACAAGATGGCGACAGTGTGTTAATTGAGCTTACTAATATTAGTAGGATTTTCGATACAGTGTTGTTGCCACTGTCAGTGGTAGTGTGGGTAAAGGACTCTGATGAGTAGACTTGGTGGTCACGAAACAGCTGTCAGTTCAACCTTCCGTACAGCCAAAATTTTCTTTGAATGTTCAATATTTACATGCTTTAGAATTTCTTTCTTAAATAAAAAAAAAATAATTTGATCGAAAGATTAAATTAAACTAATTTAATATAAATAAATTTCATACATACGTCATTGAAAATAAATAAAATAAAAAACTATAAATATTTAATTAAAACATAATTAAGTCCAGATGAGTTACAATGATTGGGAGGGGTTTATGTAAATATGTAAACTAAATAAACTCCTACTTTCCCTGGAACTATTCCGAGACCACTTTTATAGAAACTACTACTGGCACGATTCTTTAGATC
Organism: Panzeria rudis; assembly: GCA_956483635.1. NCBI lineage: Eukaryota > Metazoa > Arthropoda > Insecta > Diptera > Tachinidae > Panzeria > Panzeria rudis. The sequence continues at coordinate 83,706,693 of OY101448.1, forward strand.
AGTCTAGTGACCCATCACAAAATGTCTAAAAGGTATCAATTCCTGCCTCCTATGACAAAGCTATGTTAAAGTGATAGGTCCCTTCCATGCAAAGTGTTAGAACTCGAACCGGTCCCTATCCCCTAAGGACTAGTCACCTGACAGGTTCTGTGCCAGTTCCCTTCCCCCTAGGGTAGTTATTAATATTATTGTATCAGCAGTACCTTAATAGTGAAGCATTTAGATTTTAACGTGGGTTACTCTTAAAGTAGAGTGCAACTTTCACCCAAATCTTGATAGTATCAGAGGAGAAGATGGGTACCCCCATACAAGGTAATTATTAATTTTCCTATATCTGCACAAAAATTGGGTAGCGAAGCACACCGGGTGGAACCAGTTTCTTATATTATTATAAATTGTCAACACAGTTTATGTGATTTCAAAATCAGATTTAGGTGCGGTACAAAATTGAAAGGGGTAAGTTTCAAATATTATTAATATTCAAACAGCAACAAACACAGAATATTATCAAATTATTAAAGGTTTTAGAAATGTATATTTTCTAATTTTACTATCAATATTAACAAAAAGATATAACAAAATATTTAGAGTTCTTAATTTTATTTTACCTTGTTTCTTTTTTTTATGGCTGTAAAGTACGTTCTGTTTTCTCATTTACACTTTTCTGCTTACCTAAAAAGATGCAAGAAAAAATAAAATAAGTGTTTAACTTTTTGTTACAAGTATGTATATAAAAATGTGTTTCGTATTTTAGTATTAGCTTCTATTACCCAATATAATGAGAAAAAGGAAACCATCATAAAACCATTTGTTAATAAAAAGATGCATATTGTATATTTTAGTTTAATGTATTTTAAAGGTTGAAAAACAGCCCCCACGAGCAGGGTTGTCAGAACTTTTCTGGCCTATTTCGCCAAATTGATTTTAAAAATCGCCAAAAGTCGCCAAAATATATTTTATGCAGATTTTCTTTATATATATTTTATAACAAATTAGTTTTTATATAACAGTTTTTCTTTATAGAAATTTTTATAAAAACAATCGCATAAAAAATAGAAGAAAATCGCCAAAAGTAAAAAAAATATTGCCAAAAATTATTTCTTGTAAATTTGTTCATTAAAACTCAAGAACCATTAATGATTACGATATTTGAATCGATGTATCTAAGATTGTCATCAGATTAGTCATTCTGTTTCAAAAACATTGTATTAGCATTGCAAGTTTTCAACATAACAAGGTGCGAAAAGTGCAATATATTCAGTGTTTGATGCAAATAGTTTTGTACTGCTTAATAATGCATGAACATAACATTAGCGGTGTTCAGTTTTTGATGCAAAGGGGCTTGCATAAGAATGTAAAATATCGTAGCTTTTTTATAAAATCCAAGAACAATTTTATATATTTTGCTGTTGTTTTTCATAAAAAACCTACGATATTTTGCATCTGCACTTTTGATAAACGTTTGGCCAAAATTTATTTTTTGTTTAAAAGTAGCCACAAAAATCGGCAACAAATTTATTTATCGCCAGAAAAATCGCCATGTCGCCAAACCAAAATTTGGATGCCAGAAAAAGTTAAAAATCGCCACGTTTGGCGAGAAATCGCCACAAGAAATAACGCTTTCGGCAATTTTTCAGGCGAGCAATTATAAATTTAAAATCTTTGCCAGAAATCAGGGAGTTTAGATTAAGCTAACCTTTGCACTCAGCAAAAATAAACTTAGTACAAGGATGCAGTAAGATTAAATAGAAGGGCTTCGGAGATGCGCAAAAGCACACAGTGCATACCCTCTGCCTTACGAGGTTGCAAAAACGTAAGCGAATGAAGAAATTTAACGCACACACGGGGAAGGTGTTCGGCTATTTATGTTTTTTTCATGTTTTTCGAACCCGAAGTTTTTTTTCAACTCAAACTTTTTTATAGTGCATCCTCTCTCGCTTACGTGGATACAAATATGGATGCGAGTGTTATTTTTACTTCGTAAGTTGATTTTTTTTCTTCCATTGAATTGTGTATGAAAATAAATGTTCCTCGCTAGCTTAGTGGTTAGTGTTCTAGCCTACCATGAGAAGATCGTGGGATCGATTCCTGATTCAATACGAGAGCAAAAAGTATTTAATAAAGGTAAATTGTAGTGTAATATAGTTTCCAATTTGTGTTTGTACCACTTAATACACAAATAAAGATAAAAACAACATAAAAAATTTATCCAAGTGTAGGTAAAATTGTGGTAAAATTGTGGCGAACTTTTTTTAATTATATACATATAAAAAAGACATGAGGTTAATGCATCTAAGATGCGCAGAAAGAAGCTCATACCTCCAGACCTACCAAGTGGGGTATACCATACAAAAATCATATAATACCGCAGTAGGTTGGTAAGGGAGAGTACCGAAATCTCTCCCTTACAAACCTGCTTCCGGTAGATGGATATTTTTTGCTGGGTGTGATCGATGTTAGTAGTTTTATAGTATTTAATTTGTAATTTAATTTATAATGAAAAATCAGTTAACTTAAGAGAAATAAACGAAACCAACAGAGTAGTTGTTTTTTTCCTTTTTGTTGTTCTTAAATTTCTAGATCGTTAAATTTCAGCTGTTATTTATTATGTGCTGTTTCCACAATGCAAACAAGCGACTTGAGTAAACAATTTTGATAGAAATGGTTAAAAAATTGAGTGTTTTTCATATATATTTTAGATAAACAATGCTTGTTTGCATTGTGGAAGCAACACATTAATGAATTGACTTTAACTTCAAAAATAACTCAATAATGACTAAACTCGAGCTTAAAGCCTGGTACTCTGTTCAAATTTGCGAATAATGTTATGTAATATTGATTACTTCGTACGAAAAATTGACATGTAGCCAACATTAACTGCCCCTTAAGCTATGCACAATTCCTTACGTTTGTAAAGAAACTCCATGTGCTTGTTATAAATTCCAAGCGAAAGAAATGCCACATATGTTGTTTCGCTTGAAAACTTAAAATGTTGCAGTTACATTTTATATGCTTTCCTCAAGAAAAACAGAAGAAGAATGTATGCAAATTTTTTTCATGAACAATTAAAAAATATCAATTTATCAAACGGAATAATGGCTAAACTCGAACTTAAGCAGAATTTTCACGTATGAATACACTCACGGCACGGTTTGCAATAACATCCTAATTCCACTAAAGATACTATTTCAAAAAAAATTTTTTTTGAGCAAACTTGAAATAAGCTGTTATTCGAAAATCGTAAAAGCGAATATCGATGTTGGTTGTTTAGATTTTTAGGTATAAAATATTAATTTTTTCAATGGTAGTAATAACTCAATTTTGTCCTCACTCGACTTTAGCTATTATTCCTTGTGGGCACAAAATTACTTATCAGAACAAAAAAATATATGCTTAAAAAATTTAAATTAATTTTCTTGGAAGTAAAAATAGCAAACAAAAAAATCCCATTTCCGAAAATTCCGGGAATTGGCAAAGCAAGTTTCCGGGACCTAGCAAATCAAGAAAGGCGAGTCATTTTAATACCGTGCTTAGACATTTACACCAAACAAGAAATAAATAAAAATAAATATTTCAATTACACCAAACGGCATGAGTTTTTTTTTGTCAGATAAGAAGCTAGTAGAAAGCGGGTGCTAGACAAATTAGTATTCAGCTTCAATATATGTATCTGTTTTGTTGCGTTTGTTATGAAAATCAAAAGTATTTTAATATTCTTCAATATTTCTCCTACGTATATGTGTAACTATTTTTTGTAGCACACAAACCCTTATATTGAAGCTTAATATTGAAGTGTCTAGCACCCACTGAAGGCCAAAAACCTCACAAAGTATAGCGTAATATGATCAATTTGCATTATTAAACTAAATACATAACGCTAACCGAGAAAACCAACAGTAGAAATGTTAATGGGAATGAAGAAAAATAAGCCGATGGCAACGCTGGGAAAGTGCAGTTAATATGTGATTTGATTCTCGTATTCAATTTTCACGAAAAAGTTATATATATATAAGAATTAAAATCACATTCAACAGAGCAACATGACAAGTGGTGATAAACAAAATACACGTGAGCACTGACGATGGAAGTGTAGCGGCTTCCGAAAGTGGCGCTACTCTGTTCTGCTGTGTACGTTGATAAATTAAGTTGATGTTTATTTTTCCCTTGTTCCTTGGAATATTAATCATGCCCAATTATTTCTGAATACAACGTTACGAACCTTAGCCTCATAAACAATTTGGATTCACAAAGCAAATACGTTCGAAATAATCATATTAATAAACAATTTGCTACTGGCTTGATCTTTCACATGTTTCCATGTTCATATACAGCCCAATTATGAATTTTCCCGGGGAGTTTTTTCTCTTCCCATTCATTTGTTCCCGGGGAAAAATCCTCCTATTCTAAAAAGCAGGGGAATAACAAATAAGGGAGAGGAAAAAATCTGGATCAGCTGTTTAGTGTTTACATTTCATTCTGCACTAACGCAAAAGTTCAGTAACAGAAATTAATAAAATTGTATGTTTTCGTTGATAATAAGATTGTGTGTTAATATAAATATTTGTTTTTGCTTAAATAAAAAGTAAAATGTACAGTGTAAAAAGTAAATGTACAGCGGAGGAAGTGAAGTGAAAACTGGGCCAATGCCAGAGCCAGATGCATTACATCCCCAATGATTGTGTGTAAAAAGGAAATTGTAAATTTTTTAAACCGCAAAAAATTTTCCATTTACCTATTATGTGAACTTAAAGGATGCGTGCAAAATTTAGTGTGTTTTAAAACTTTATTCCGAAGGCAGAAGTAGTATATATTTTTGAAGCGCATGTTTGCACGGCGTGGAAAAATACGTAAAACAAGAGAGAAATATAACATTCCGGTGTGTATTTAAACTTGTTGTCCTAAATAAATGCTTGTACAATGTTTAAAAAAAAATTTGAATTTAAATTTAAACTTTTTGCATTTGTTCCCTTCAAAATGTTTGGGGAAAAAACTCGCAAGAATTTCTCCCTCTCCCTCATATTTAGAATACTTACTTTTTTCCCTGTGAGTTTTTTCGCGGGGAAACTTTTATTTAGAATAGGAGGAATGGGAAAAGGGAAAATTTTCCCGGGAGGTTTTATTTAGAATAGGGGAACAGGGAATAGGGAAAAAACTCCCGGGGAATTGCTGTTCATAATTAGCATGATATACTTAAGCCAAAAAAATTTTCTTGAGTAGAACAAAAATCAAAAAAATGGGCATGAAGAAAAATAAACCGATGGCAATGCTGGGAAAGTGCAGTTAATATCAGCTTGAGAGTGGTTTGATTCTCGTATTCAAAAAAAAGTTGTATATATAAGAAAAAGTTGTATATATAAGAATTAAAATCACATTCAACAGAGTCATCTGACAAGTGGTGATAAGCAAAATACACGTGAGCACTAACGATGGAAGTGTAGCGGTTTCTGAAAGTGGCGGTACTTTGTTCTTCTGTGTACGTTGAAAAATTAAGTTGATGTTGATTTTCCCCTTGCTCCTTGGAATATTAATCATGCCCAAATCTTTCTGAATATATCGTTACAAACCTTAGCCTAATAATCAATTTGTATTCGTTAACCTGTAAAATTTCCTTGCCGACGCATATTGCGATACATATAAATGAAGACGCGAAAAACGGTGCCGTCGTATTTTTATAAAATTTATAGAAGAATTCTAGCTGATTTAAGTTTCGAGTTTACACTTTATGGTGCTATAGGGGACGGCACCGCTAGGTCCCAAAATAGAGCACCTCCTGTGCATAAAAAATTTAAAGCGGTAACGATTTTTATTCGATTTAAATTTGTTTATGTATTGAAGCTCAACGTGTAGCTCTCTCTATGTTTTAAATTAACAGAAACGTGTAAAAGTGGACTAGATAGACAAAAAGTGGAGTTTGTTTCTTTCTTCCAAATGATGGTTCAAGTATCTACTGCATTGTATTGCTTTGTTCGCTTAAAGATCTGATGGTTGCAATTAAATCCGTCCAATTGGATGAACGATGGGCGTTGCTGATTTAATTTAACGTTTCTAGTTTTCTTCTTATATGACCATATTAAATGAAAACATTTTCGTCCTCGAATAGAGAGGTTGAGTTCCAAAACATCAAAATACGTTGTAGTGATGCTAATTCTTAGTTGCTTTGTTTTTGGAAAAAAAAGTAAAGGTATGCAATGTATTTTGATGTTTTGGAACTCACCCAGAATGAGAAGACGAACTGGTACCTAACTAAAATTATTAACTGATTTTGTTCTGAACCATTATATTTGATACTGAATTGCAGTGTAGTTATTGAGTTTTGGAATGCTTTATAATAATGGTAATATAGAGTGCATATTTTTACCTTTGTTATATGGACAAAATAATGGAAAAATAATGCCAAGAGATGGTATTGTACCTATCAAGAACTTGGTACTTATTTTGATCTCAGTACTTTTTACGGCCGAAATGTTCGGATAGGAACTTGGTCTTATTTTCACATTTATGTTTTTGTGTGGATTTTATTTCCATGTTACATGTGTGGATTTTAGTTCCATGTTACAATGGAACCAGTCGTTGCGACAAGGACATGAGTCAATAAAACTAAATTGTTCAGTTCAGGACTTAAGGGCTTTTCGTAGAGACTTGAATTTTCGAAATCTGCAAAAGTGGATTTGTGGTATTATTAAATGTGCTATTTTGCAGAGAATATATAAAGCACGTAAATAAACCAGATGGCATCAAAAAATTAAATTAAAAAAAAATTTACGCGAAAAATTTCGGTATTTTTCAGACACAAGATGATCGTTCACAATACACTCAATTGAGCGTAATAAAAATAAATAAAATTTTATTTAGGCCGCAGCCACTTGAGAACCGGTATAGTGACTTGTCTTGTGACTGGTAATCTTGCCTCTAGGGAATTTCATAGCTTTTAAAGCATTGTGATTCTTCGCCATACTCAGCAAGTCTGACTTTATAGGAAAAATATAAGCTTATTACTAAGCATACTAAGTAATAATTTCAAGGCTTGAAAGAAAAAGTCAGCCCAAAGAACGTGTTTTAATTTTATAAAGGAAAAAGTTGCTGTTTTAATTCCTGAACAGGAATTTTACTCCAAAGCGACAGTTGCAAGTGAAGAGACATTAGCCCAATGTGCAATGATTAGGATAGACTCGGACTATATCAGAAATAAAGTGCTTAATATTGCTCTCAAGGCGATATAAGAGCTCTTCGCAAGTCAAAATTCCCGGAAAGAAAGTTCTCAAAAATTGTAATTAAACCATAGCTCATCCTAATTCAAAGGTCAACACCGACTCTCAGAAAACTACTATTATATGAAACTATGTGTCGTTCTGATAGACTTGACAAATGCCTACAGAAAGTCATCTACAACAAGTGCAGTAGAAGTCGTCAAAGTTAAATGGGAAAGGTAATATAGTTTCAGAAAAGTCAAGGCAAGACCTGGCACTTTCAATGGCAAAGACAAGGATAGAAAATAAAGCTGCATGGAAGCATTCTATATTATCATTAAGAAATATCGTATTGTATCGTAGAGCCCTTGGATAAAGGTAATCAAAGACTACTTCCCAAACTGACGAAGGTACAGAGAAATGTAATATATTACCAAGAGTCCCTCGGGGTACGGTCCTATGCCCACTTTAATTGAATATTATGATGCCGCAATAATTGTCAGGGCAAGATATCTGATAGAGGCTCAAATAACATGGTCGCGCGGGCAAAAGGGGATATGTCAGAAGCACGAAGTTTTGGGAAATCAAAAATTAAAGATCGATTTCACTTCCAAAATCTTCTATCATTACTATTTTAATGAGTGATTACATTAAAAATTTCCCTGGTATCGTGCTAAGCCATTTATAAGCAATTTACAGTGGTCCAAACAACCCTCAACTATCCAAAGGTGAAAGCAAATTCTTTTGAGAAAAACTAGACTTATACCCTTTTCCCCGCGCGACCGTGATATAATGGGTTACATCTATCAAAACTATTAAAAATTTTCTTACATAGATGAATTGGCAGCGAGCACAGCACAAAACAGAGCTTATAAACGATTTTCAAAAGAAATTTCAATGGCGCCTCAGTGAGACTGCAAATGTCTACAAGATGGGTCTACTGTAAAATTTGGTGTTCCTCCCGCAATAGAAGTCTGAAGAATTGAATAGCATCTAAGCTAACCTCCCACGTGAAGTAATACTCTTGGACGGCTCAGATGGGAAAGAGTGAGATGGACGTAGAGGGTGTGTTTTTTTGTATAGGTCCCACATTTGGTTCTCCACAATAACTCTGAGGCCAGATTCCGCAACGATGAATTTTGATGTGTTCACCAATTTCAGTGCTCACTTTTGATTTGTGTACCCGCAACCGTGAGAATGTATTATTTTGACAGTAGAGCCATAATTTTTTCACTGAAAAAACTGCAGTTAATTTTTTTGTTTTTAAGTGTTCACTGGCAAAAAATTCATCGTTGCGGAACCCAGCCCCGGTTAGTGATGTTCATGAGCTACCGAAGTATGATATCTTTGAATATAAAATCGTTTTAACTACTGTGCATTGCTGTTAACAACTAGATATCACCAGCAGCAGTCAGTTTTGTATTATCATAAACCAGGGGTTAAATAATATTTGAATTTGAATTTTTTGTATCAGAGGGTGTTCAAATGTTTTAGTCAGTCCAATCCATATTTATGTTTCATTGTTAATTTTTTGTCGTTCCACTCTTGAGGCGTTTTGATTAAGCGAATGTCAATGTTGTTTATTTTTAAGTTGTTGGTGTCATTGTGCGGCCTACACCCCTATTTTGTTCTAATTTTTATTTTCAGTTTTGTGTGTGTATGTGTTTTTACTTTTCTCTGAATTATTTAGTTTGTTGCGTTTATACATTGCGTCATAATTCATGTTGTTTTTGTAAATATCAGTATACTGAAAGAGTTTCGCTTCACAAATCCAATAGTTAAAACAATTTCGTTAGATTTTCTTCACAAATCTAATGAAGTATTTCACAATTCTAATGAAATTTCACGAATATTGTGAAATAATTTCATTGGAATAGCTTCATTAACTTTCATAGCTTCGTTAGAAAATTTCATTGGATTTATGACAACAACATTTTGTCATATTATGGAAACCTCTTTAAGTTTGGACAAAATATTTTAACCGATACTTAAAATTCTTGAAATGTATGTTATAAGATATTAAAAAAATATTAAAAATTGTATGTCCTTGCATGTCGTAATTTCAATGAAATGTATTTAGTTTTTTGATGAAAAGTTTCATTGCATTTATGAAATAAATAAATCACATATGTATTTTCTTTTTTAAAAAACATAGTCTTATTTATTTCAAGAGTTGGCAACCAAAAGCGAGCAAGGAAAATAGTTTTATATGTTTTTTTCGTTGTACTCTTTCTTATTATTATATACTCATAGATACAATGTTTTAACAGTGCTGTTGGCTGAAGTGGTTAAGACGCTGGCTATAAAGCAGATGATGAGAATCAACAGTCTGAGTTCGATACTATGAGCGGTCATCAACATTAGACATTTTTCTGATGTGCATTGGCGTCTATCGTACATATTTCAACCATGGAATTGTCAATATATTAAAATAGTCAATAAAAGAGATAAGTTAATGGAGCTTACTAAGTTATGTAATAATTTCATTAAAGCAATAAAATAATATCATTAAAATAATGACGAAATATCATTCAAATAATGCCAGAATTTCATTAAAATGATTAAATAATTTAATTAATATAATGAAATAATTTCGTTAAAATTACGAAACAGTTTCATTAAAACGATCAAATAATTTCACCAATATAATACTATATGTTCATTAGCTTAGTGAAAGTATTACATTGGAGTAAGGAAGTTATTTTATATGTTTAATGAAATTTTCATTAAAATAATTTTAACGAAACTTGTTTCATTAATCCAACGAAGCGTGACGTTGGTTAACTTTTAATGAAATTTTTCATTGGACTAATGTCAAAATTCACAGAATTTATGGAAAAAAACTATTTCAATGTGGTTTGTAATTGCAGTAGTTCAGGGGCAACGCTTGGTAACAAATTTGAAGATTGTTTTGTGCTTTTGTATACACTAAAAATAATTGAAATGTTTTGTTATACTCGTTAGAAGTTAATTGAAATAAGTTTGAAGTTGAACTCAGTTGAGTTAATTTCGAACAAAATCAATTTTAACCGACCTCAAAAAAAGAGTATGTTATAAATTTTTGTTTATTTTTACTTGTTTATATTTGTACACGCATAACTCTATCATCTTTGAACCGATTTTCAAAATCCTTTTTTGGATTGGAAAGTTTGATAAATTGCAGTTTGATAAATTTGCACGCCCCAAAAATCGAATATCTTATCCCCAATTTAGGGACATATCTTACCGTTTTGTCGCTTTTTTGCCAGAAGTATTTTCCTCCAATCTGTAATTAGTAGAATAGTGTATCTCGGCTATGAAACATAACAGGCTAGAGTGATGGCCGTTGGGTTAATAATAGTTACATTTTTAGGAGGAATATACGAATCAGCAACAGAGTCGACACGAAGTTTTCATTCATTGTAGTGATATAATCGTCTCCTAAAGTCAATAATTCTATCTTAAACAAGCTTTGAGTGATTTTCCGCAGAATTAGTGGAAACATTTTGGAAAATTTAATATTAACTTTAAGCTCATAGAAGCTTGAAAAATTTTAGTTGTCACGACTTAAATTTATTATAAGTCGATGCTATTATTAAACCCTGAAGATGATGTTTTAAGAGAAATAAAATGAAAAATCAAAGACATATACAGACTGTGGCTCAGGGTATATAAAATTCGACGCAGTTGAGTATAGTACTGTAACTTGCTTGTACTTAACGATAAGAATCCTCCCGGAAATTTGGCAGGAAAAAAACAGAAATATTACGGGAAGTTATTCACAAAATGATTTCGAGGTCTTAAAATAAAATTGTTAACTAAATAATTTCGATAATGGTCGTCAATTAGTATTTATACGATCTCTTACTGTGTAATAACTATAGATTCTATTTTCTTGAATTCACTTAAAACTTGTTAAAATTTTGGTTTAGCATTGTTATTATATTAATTTTTATTTAAAAATAATGTTTACATTAAAAAATGAAATTTTCGCAAATTTTCATTTAATAAATCTACTTAATTTAGAAAATCAACGCGATTTTTCTATTCCCGTTTCCCGGGAAGTGCAAAAGTCCGGGAAATCCCAAACTCTAGCTGTGAGTGAAAGACGAAAATATTGTAACATAGCAAAATGAGCTGTGGCAGGTTTGTAAGGGAGAGATTTCGGTACTCTCCCTTACCAACCTGCTACGGGAATACATGATTTTTGTATGGGATGTCCCACTTGGTAGGTCTCGAAGTATGAGCTTTTTTCTACGCATGCTAGATGCATTAACCTCATGTCTTTTTTAGGATTTCGTACACCAAAAGTGTAAACGAACCCTGTTGTTTTCGCTACGCTGTCCGTCGGTCTGTCTGCCTGTCTGTCTATTACAGGCTGTTTTCTCGGGAAACGCAAGAGCTACGGGCCTAAAATTTTTACATAATATATTAAACTTTGGCCGCTACAACATAATATGACAGATACAAATTAAAGGGTGTTCTAAGGGGAGCAACGAAACATGTTGAAATACTCATGTAATATACAGACACTTATCCATAGACACTATAAATTTTCAAAGTTAGTGTTAGTTGGTGTAATCTGTAGAATACACTACAGCAATTAACACTGATATTTAAAACAATACTAATTAAAGGGTGTTCCTTCAGTTAATGTAATTTTGACTATGTAAATTAGAAAGTTCGCTGTATCAGTGAAACCGTAAGAGGTAAACTCTTGAAATTTAGTAAAACCCCAAAACTAAAAATATCTAAATTAAAAAAACGTTAAAACAAAAAATCGCCAAAATTAAAAAATCGCCAAAATTAAAAAACCACTAAAATGCAAAAAATCACCAAAGCTAAAGAGATCGCGAACAAATAAAAAAAAACACCAAAAACCGAAAAAGCCATCAAAACCAAAAGAAGTACTAAACCTAAAAAATCGCCGAAACTAAAAATTACGTCAAAAAACGAAAAAAAATATCGCCAAAAACGGAAAAAATTAGCAAAGCGAATAGAAGCACCAAAATAAAAAAGCCCCAAAACTAAAAAAAATGTTAAAAACCGAAAACTCGACAAAACGAAAAAGTGTCAAAACAAAAAAATCGCTAAACCTAAAACAAAAAAGTGAAAAAAGCGCCAAAACTAAAATAAGTCGCTAAGACTAAAAGGGAAAAAACATTAAAACAAAAAAAAGCGCTAAAACGAACAAATCACTAACACTAAAATAATCGGAAACAAAAAAGAAAAATCGCAAAAAAGCAAAAAATCACCAAAATGAAAAAAGCGCCAAACCAAAAAAATAAACTTAAAATATAAAAAACTTAAAACTAAACGAAAAAGCAAAACGAAAGATTGCCCATACGAAAAAAGGTCAAAAACAAAAAGGGATATATGTGTATTCGCACGGAACCCTTCGTGTTCGAGCCAAAGTCGCACTTTACTGAATTTATTATATGTATATAATCAAAAAGAATTTTTGCTCGTTATATCACAATTTTACTTATACTTGGATTAATTTTTTATTTGCCATTATTCTATTTTATTTTTGTATTCTATTTTATTTATGTACTAGATGTGCCCGCCCGCTTCGCGCGCTTAAAGATCGCTTTGTGACAATAAGGTGTATGTAAAATATAATAATATAACTTCTTTTTACATATTTTTTTAAGTTCCTGTTATACAAAATAAACAATAAACCGTTAAAAAAACAAAAAACATCTTTCTAATTTCCTACAATATTTATATTAGTAAAATTGGGTATATTTTCGTTTTTTTTTTATTTTAACTTAGAAATAAGATATTTTACCGCATTAAAAAGTACACTATGTTTGAATCAGGGCTCTAAAGTACCTCTGTACCGAATTTCATGAAAATCGCTTCAGTATTTTTTGCGTGAAGCGTGTTTGGACAGACAGACAGACAGACAGACAGACAAAAACTCCAAAATTTGGTTTTTTGTTCTCTACATCGATTACTGTTTACGGCACTATAAAAATTTTCAAAAAATATTTCATGTACAGACACGCCCTTTTTACTATTTTATAATATGTATAGATTAAATGGTACAAAAGTAAAAATAACAATCGCATCCATATGTCTATCCACGTAAGCAAGAGAGGATGCACTATAAAAAAGTTTGAGCTGAATAAAAAATTTCGTGTTTAAAAAATATGAAAAAAAAAACAAATAAATAGGCGACCGAATTCGTCGTGTGTGCGGTAAATTTCTTCGTTCGCTTACGTTATTGCATCCTCGTAAGGCAAAGGGGATGCACTGTGTGCTTTTGCGCATCTATGCTCATAGTTAATCTCATAGTTAATCTCTCATAGTTAATCAAAAATACAAAATTTTATCTTATAAGATTGTGAAATACGAACAATACAAAGTTAACTACAAGAAAATTTTATTTGGACCAACTTTTCCATACGAATCTTCCAAATGAGAAAATTTTAATGGCTGACTTTAATACTCTCCCATGGATGTTAATGCTTCGTGGGAGCTTCCAATTCAAAAAGTAATTTTATAATTTTTTATTCTCATTCCATTCAACCAGAAGAACAAGTAGCTTTCTACGTTCCGATTTTTGCAGTTCAAAATTTTATTTTCTACAATTTAAGGCGTTTTTAGATTTCCATAAAAAGTTTCTAAATCGCAATAATGTTTAACAGCAATAATTCTGGAAATGATATTCTTTCAGTGTATTCTCTTTATGTACATACATATTTTTATTATTAGTTGGCCTTGGCTTATGAATCAGATGAGTCGAACATATATTTTGTGGGTTTTTTCGAATTTTTTTTGTTGCTTTACACGATTCGCATTAAAATAATAACAATAGTCTGCAATAAAGTTCTTAAATCTGAACTGGTAAATTTTCTGTCACATACAAAAAATCTTAATTCACAATTTAACTTGCGTACATTTTTTTACGAGAATGAGGGGGTGGTTTTTAGCGTTCGTACCCAAATGCTGTTTTTAATTATTATTGAATAACAACCGATGACAAAGAAGGGTGGATTTTGTTTTAATGCTTAGAAAAATAAAAAAGTACAAAAGTTATAATTGCTCCGGAGGTATGTAGGTTGGTTTAGTTTATCTATTCTTCGCTGGGAATGTACAAAATGAAAACCAACATGAAAACAATTATTAAAAATTATGCTTTCATGACTGCCATAATAATTTCTTTTTTTTCATATTTCTCTTTTCATATTTTTATTTAGAAGTTTATTACCTTGTGTTTTAGCACAATCTTGATAAGGATTTTCATGGATTTATTTGTCATAAAAGCAGGGTCTTAGTACTAACCAAACCTAACAAAAGAAAGCAAACAATTTGGGTAAAATCCACTCTTAAACATTGTCACATTATAGTTTGATGCACTTTTGTCCGCAATAATTTATAGCTAGGGACTTCAAATGTTGTTTAATGCTGTATAATATACAATGTATTGCAATGTATTCTGCATATCTAATAATCCAGAATATTTTCAAGAAATGGGGGTAGTATATATAAATTTAAAATCGATAAAGGAAAATTTTCCAAATTTTTCGATCACAAAACAGGTTTTTCGTTTTTTGTAAATATGTGTATTAAAATTTTAAAAAGGCAATATATGCAGGTAAAACAGCCATATTAGCCACAAACACTAGAAATATGTCGTAAGTGTGAAATATGAAAAAAACATGCTGTAAATGGTAAAATATGGAAAAATATGCACTAGCAAATCGATACCAAATTCTTAAGGGGCTCTGGAACGCATAAATATCATATTTGTGTCCACATTCTTTGCACAAGAAAGAAACAGTCGGTTGCATATTTGCGGTTTCCCTGATGATCATATACAGCGTTGCCAGAATGATGATTTTATCATATTTTTGCTGATTTTTTTACCAATATATGATTTCATGATTTTTTCCCCCAAATGATGATTTTCTTTCTCGCAAATTATGATTTTATACTTGCTTGGAAATATTTTAAATTTTGTAGTTATTGTAATACATATATTATGCCTAGGGATGCCAATCAGGTCCGGTTTTTGAAAATCCCTTGTTTCGGGATGTATAAACAGAGTCCTGTAATTAATATTTCTTAATTGAAAACTGTCATTTTTATTTAAAACTCTGTTTCTGCCTTTATAACTTAACAGCTCGTTTGATTTGGATATTTTAAAACAAGTTTTTCATCTGCCACATACTGTTGCTCAAAAATGTATCACATTCTATACTTATTAATAAAAGTGATATCACTTGCTTTGTTTATCAAACTCTATCGTAGTATTTTTTTTTTTAATTTACAATCAAATTAAAACTTACTTTTGGTTTTGGAATATATAATTTGCGAACTCAGCGTTCTACACCCCGTATGCTGACAACGTTTCTTCTCAATATATATTTTTAGTATATATATCTGAACTTCATCAATGATGCATTTTAAAAATTTTAATATCTTTAACTCTTATTTATTACCTGCTGTTTACATTTTTGTGGCACAGTTTGCAATTGACAAACGGGCATTTTTTACTCCGGTCCGAAATTGTGTCTTTGCATTGTGTTCGTGAATTTTGCCATTTCGTGGTGGAAGAAAGAGCTTTTCCGTTCATGCAGTAATGGCGATTTGTTGTTTAAGTGTGCTCTAAAATTTTCGTTGTTGAACCTTGCTTTGAATAAAATTTTGGAATAAAAAATTTATGATGACTTTTTATACCAAAATATGATTTTTACTTCGACAAATGATGATTTTCTTCGAAAAGCTTCTGGCAACGCTGATCATATAAGACAGCATCATATAAGAATACATACATACATATATATGTATGCACATTAGGATAATGGCTAATTTTTTACAAACAATTTACCTATCACCATGTGAAAGCCAATACTAAATTAATAATAAAAATCGTGATTACGGGTCATTTTGTAATTTCTTAAAGCCCACAGGTAATTTTTTTATTCAATTAAAATACTAATCAATTGTTTATTGGTTTTGATCAAATTTAGTATGAATGATGCCTTTGGCAAACCTAGTATTAGCAGTGGTGCCAGAAATTTTCGGGGAAAAATTTTCATTCTTCGAAAAAAATTTTCATTTTAGAAAAAAAAATCTTAGAAAAAAATTTTATGTGTCATATAAATATAATTCATGATTGCTAATTATAATAAAGTTGCTATACATATACCTATGTATATATGTACATATGTATATAAAAACATAAAAATTAATATGTAAACATCGAAATCAAAAATTCAATTCAAACAGGTTACTTATATTAAAATTATAATATATTGAATGAGTTTTATTTGCTGGTGTTTAAGCATTGTCTATATGCATATCGACATGTTATTCGTTTCGGCAGTGTAATTAAAAGTGAAATTAAAAGTGAAATATGCATATGTATCTTAGTATGTACATATATGGTTAACTCAAAATAATACTACATATAAGACGTAATAAAATACGCACAAGACTTGAAAAATTTCATTTTTATTGAATAATAGTACTTATTATAAAAATATTTTTTCAAGAGAAAATTTGGGGATTTTTACTTTTGGAATGCGGATTTTAAAAGATATCATTGTTTTAATTGGGGACATGAGGCAAAACTTTTCTGGCAACACTGCGAGAGATCATAAAATGGAAATTTTTTTCGACATATCAGCTCTGTATGCAGCATTGTTGGCAGAAAATTGATTATTTTACTTAAATTAATTTTTAAATAATATTTTTGACACTATAAAATTAATACTTTTTTAATTAAAAAAATATATAAAACATATAATTAAAAAATTTTAGAAAGGCCTAAAAAAAATGGATGATAACTTCAGAACCACTGAAACAAGTTTCGTCAAGTCACCTTTCAAAAAAAAAAACAAACAAAAAATTGAAATAGAAATAAAAAAAATCTAGCCATTTGGGAGCTACGGTGCCAAGGACACAGAGATACAAGAGGATTCAACTAGAAAGGAGGTGATAACTTCTAAGAGGCTATCACGATTTTCTTCAAATATAGCCAAGAACACTATCGATCAAGTCACCTTTCAAACAAAAAATAAAATAAAATAAATTGAAATCAGTCCAGCCGGTTGGGCTCTACGATGGCGCAGACACAGAAACACACTACAAGCTTATATCACCCCTCTTTTTTGGACGGTTGTTAAAAAATATATAATTTTCAATTAATACTTTCAATACATACTACAAATTTAATGATTGGTTAAAAACTAATTAATTTTTTAATTGAATCTTCAGTTTTCGTAATTGAAATTTGTTGTGTGGAGATGGATCGAAAATACTTTACGCAAGCACAGGACTGATATTGGAACCCGGAAGGCAGAAAAGAAAAGGGAGACCAGCACATATGTACGTAGAAGTCTCAAATTGAGTCTTAGCTATATCGTTTACATCTACACATCTTTAACATAAATAATTTCATCATACGTAATACGTAAAACATTTTATAGCAAGATCACACATATGGCAACCTGAAAATATTGAAGGCTTTTTATCAGCATCACATAGCTGTTTTCGGGCAAAAAATGTTAAGTTTTGAACTGTGTAAATGCCGCTTGCGCTTACTTTTAATTTACTCGAAGAAAGCTTTAAACGGGCCGCATCGATTGCTTGTAGAAGCGTTTAAATAAGTAAAATTTCGATTGTCTTATTGCTGTTGAAAATACTCAACGACTTTCATTATTCATTACTCTTTTTTCAATTTTTCATAAAAGTAAATTTTTCACAAAAATGTACATTTACCACTTTTTTCTCTGCACATGCCATTAGTATTTATTTTTGTGTATTCATGTCATCAGCATCATTACATTCAACTTTCGGATGTTTTTGCTTTTATAAATTTTTTGCTGATTTTCGTATTAAATATGCAATACAAGCAACACTTCCTGGTGACCAGCCAAACAACGGGAAAAATAATTCAGAAAATACAACGGAGACGTACTTTTTTGTCTGTTCGCTTCATTCATAGATTCATACATTAATAATATGGCAGACTAGACGTATGTATGGATGGCTGTTGCTGCCAACAACAATAAAAAACAAAACCGTCAACAAATATCAGCCACAAAGTCTGTGTGGCAAGTTTAAGGACATTTTGCTACAAAGCAACTAACAGACAGTAAAAATAGTTGTACACAAAAAAGCGCTATTCTAAACAAAAAAAGAGAGAGAGAATAAATCCGCACAAAAATATAAATGTGAAAATAAGGCCAAGTTCTTCCTATCCTAAAATTTCGGACGTAAAAAGTAATGAGTACAAAATAAGGACCAAGTTCTTGATAGGTACAATACCACCTCATTTCTAGGCAAACTGTAAGCTTGGCAATATTTTCCCCATAATTCTTTCCTATACATAGTGGATTTCTTTATCACAGGAAATTAAAAAAAAAATTTTGTGAATACCGGAATTTTTGTTATCAAACACGAAACTTATTTTTTCTGTGTAGTTACGGTAGAGCTGAACAACTTTTGAAAACATATCATTACAATCTGAACGTATCTAGGTACCCTAATTAGCCCATAAAAACTAATTTGTACCTTAAAGGGCAATATACACAGTCAACATGCTTGACAAGCGTGGTAATAGTATGTGTGAAATTTCGTTAGTATTAGTGACACCGACGACGATTGATGGAAAATCTACTTGGTTTTGATTTTTCGTCAAGCACACGTACACGAATCTGACATCAAGCTGATTGATTGTGTATTATGCCCTTAACATTTTCGTTTTTTACCAGTTAGGAAATATTTTTATTGCATATTTTTATTTTCTTTGTTATTGTTCCACTTCATATGTTGCTGATTTTAGTATTTACTAATTTTTCTTGTTTGTTGTTGTTTTGCCAAATATTGTTAGTGAAAAATTTGGAGTCCATGTAAGTTATGCTGATAAAAGTGAATAAAATTATTGTTTCCTAGACTTAAAAAAAAGTGTTAGAACAAATTATTATTTTTTGACTCCAAATGTTAATGAAAGACAACATAACACAACACAGAAGTTAGCACTTGTACTAACTTCTATTTCTTAGCATAAAAAATAGTGATGTATTGATGTGTTCACAAAAGTTGTTAAGCTACCGTAACTATAAGTTTGCCAAATATTGAAAAAAAAATCTGAAAAAAAAATTTTTCCTTAATATTTTCAAAAAAAAGTTCACGGGAAATTTATTTTTTGGCTTAAAATATTTAAAAAATCTATTTAAGGGAATCTTAGCTACATTATTGCCATATATAGCTAAGCGGTATTATAAAGTTTGAATTAGCTGTTGTCCAAATACTGATGCCACCGTTTGCTGAGGGCTAGCGGTGGCAACTCTACCACTTTTGGGTATCTGACTCTACCACTTTCCTAAGAAAATCTACCACTTTTTTTTGTTTTTCAAAAATAATACTAAATTATAGTTATTCGCATTTTTTTAACTAATCCAAGCTAGAAGTTTAACTGAAATATATTTTTAACAATGCATGTAGACAATGCTGCGTTGGTTACATTATTTAAAATATGCTTCAAAAATATGCACAAATTTTCCCTTTACTGGGCCAGTTTGTGAGAAAATTTCTCGTTCTTCCACATACACACTAATAGTAGTGCTATTATTGAAAGTTAATTTGTGAAAAACTGTCTGTAGAATCAAACTATATTAATACTCTGCAAAAATTATCAGCGCTAGCGCTGGGCAACGTACACCTGCAGAGAAGCATTACAATTTATTGAATGAAAATATTTATTTCTTTAAATATGAGAATAATAAAAATATATGCTACATGTGTATGTGTTTCTTCTACATAAATATTAATATTTATCCTCATAAAATATTTCAAATTAATTAAATAAATAATAAATGAATTGTTAAATTTGTTTGATTTTTATATTCAAATTTTGAGTATTAACGATCCGTAATTAAAAGTTACTTCTCTAAGGTTCCTTATAAAATATTCCTTATCGAAACGAAAAATTAATTAAGGGTAAAATATATATTTCTAAGATACCCTTAAAATAAAAATGGTAGATCTAACTCTTTTCAAAGTAATATTTGTTTGAAACTACCTCTTTTTCACATCGAATCTACCTCTTAGGCAGATTTAGGGTTGGCATCACTGTTGAGGGCCCACTGATTTTCAGAAACTTTTGAGGTCCATAAAACAAAAGTGGCCACCAAATTCGCCGAACTGAGTATATAGTTTTACTAGCCCGTGGTAGTACAATCGAACCTGCACTGTCAAGTCCGTGCGTTTTTCCAAAAGTCTTCATTGTCGCATAATGTTATTGAACATAAAATTTATTTTATATTAAGTCATGTTCTATATTTGATAACAAAAATTTTTGATTATATTTAAATTTTTTGAAAAACTTAATTTTCAACAAACGTTATATTTGAATCAAATACAAGTTTTATTGAATTTCATGCTATATTCGAAAATTAACGTTGTAAAATATTTACTTTTTCCTGTATAGGAAATATTGTAAGTCTTATGCTTAAACTAAGGATGTAACCGATACCGATATATCGGCGATACTTCAGATTTTCCGATACATCAGTATCGGCGATATTTTACTGTCGATACGACAATACTTTTTAAAATTTTTTTCAGATGTGTTTTTAGCAAATAATTTTTTTTTGCTAATTTTACCATGAATTCAATTCAATTCGTTGTTTCAACTAATATCAATTTTAAATATTAATAATATTTCACGCTGTTATTTTGTACAAAAAAATATTTATTTTTTGTTAATTTTACCGTCAATTCAAATTCAATTCGTTGTTTTTTTAAATCTCATTCCCAGCAAAACGAGACACTGCAAACAGTCATGAAAATGAAGAATTTGCGATCCGGAAGTAGTGCAAATTTGGATCATTTCTAATTAGTTTTAAATATGTTTGTCATTGCAAGAAGTTTGCTTTTTCGATTACCAATCACCGAATTGGAGGCGATGTTAGGAAAATTTTCTTTTTCGGCGTTCTATAATGATTTTTCCTCAAGGAAAAAGATTGGAAAATTACCCATATTCGCAACTTGTTTCTTTTTATGCGAATTTAAACGCGAAACTGTGCTTTCATGTAAATTTAAGTAAATATATATACATTTTAGAAAAATTTTAACAATTAAGCTATTAAGTTATTTAGATGAATATTAGTTAATAAATCTGCGGTTTTCTTGAATAAGCGCGGATGTCCATTTTTGTCGATTTTGAATAATTGATGCCAAATTACATTATTTTATATGCTCTTTTACATGGACCAAAAATTTCGCTAATTCCGAAATTTTTTCTTAAAACAATTTAAATTCTTAATTCATTAAAATATTTTTCAGCTGTAATGAACTAAATCGATTTACAATTGCGTGCTGAAAATTTATTCCCGTTGAAAAAAAAAACATATCCATATGCGTTGTTACTTTTGAACACATTTCCGAAATATTTTTTGGTTATTGTTTAGTTAATAAAAACTTATAGTGACTAGCGCACAAGCACTTTTCAGGTAAAAAATCTTGTGTGCTTGAATTAGTTCAATGTAAACAACTATTTAGTGTCCTTGGAAAAATTTTTTTATTGTTCTCTAGGATCTTACCCTTACGGTATTTTAGCCTGAAATTTTTACACAAACTTCTTTCATACATATGTTTACATGACTTCCCAGAAAAAAGTTTGATAAAAATCACACAGAGTCCGTATTATTAAAAATAAAGTATTTCGGCTTTCTTGAAAAAATTGGTTTTTAGACAGAAATGTCCTTTAAAAACTCGATTTTTTTAAAAACCATAACTGTATTTTTTTTTAATTATAAAGGAATTGTAAATTTTTGTATGACTTAAATGAAATTTTATTTGCTTTTCTACTAATTATCTGCATATTTTTAATATAGATTCTTTGGAAGCAATGAAAACGTTGTTCCTTAAAAATTACTTCCAATTTTTTATGCTGGGTTAATTAATATCAATTTTAAATAATAATAATCTCTTACACTGTAATTTGAGTTTGGTTAATTTAAACTTGAACACAATTTCAATATGCGTATCGGTTTCGGAATCGGTATCGCCGATATTTCTTCTTGAGTATCGGATCGGCAAAAATGCGTATCGTTGCATCCTGAGTTAAAAGTATAACATATAGACAGCACTTTTGTGTAAAACACCATAATCACTTAACTCTTCATTGTAAAAAAGGCAAACAACTTCCCAGGACGCGATGTCAGTCCAGAGATCGTGGGTTCGATTCCCGCCATAGACTCTGGGTGTTTTCCGCAGACAAGCTAATCGCTTCGCGGGTTGTGTTTGTAAAAAATATGTAGCGAGCTGAAATGTTCTACAAAAATATTTGCCATGAGATTCTACTAGAAGCTTTCGAATACCCTCAAGCTCCACCCTAAGCTGGCATGCCAGAAATCATTTACAATTTAAAATGTGTTTAACGGTTAGTTTGGTAGTTATTCACAATTAGTACTCGGCATAGGAAATCGTGTAAGCCTTATGCCTGAAAAAAATTTTGCCCCCTACATCGTCGCTGAAGGGGATTTTATGCTTTTTTTGTAGATAGGCGCAAAATGACGAACACAACAAAGAGTTAGAGGGTTAAAATATTTTAAAAACTTTAGATTTTAAATAATCTAAATGAAACACTTGGAATATTTTTCTTTGCTATTTCTTCCTGTAAAAAATATCTAAGAAAAAAATTTAAAAAAAATTCTATTTGAAGCATTATTAAAAAAGTTATGAGCCAAAACTAAAATATAGTGATTTTTTGAACGAGTAATCAAAAAAAATCTTAAAATTTACCAAGAAATTTGGGAAATCAAAGAAAACTGTTTTTCAAACTGACTGATTTAGCGTCGAATGCCCCATATATACATTAAATTAGTTAATTGATCACGAGTATATTAAATATGAGTGCGCGTATATCTCCATGATGCTATCATGGTGATAAAAAATGTTTTAATAAAAAAATTTTCGTGACGAGCAGTGTTGGTTGCCATATTATTTTTTAGAAATATTTTAATTTCTGAAAGAAACGCTTTTTTCGGCCAAAAAAAGCTTTTTTTTTAAATCATTAAAAACACTAAAAATGCTTGTGTTTTTAGTAATACTAGGATCCCGCCCGGTGGTCGAAATTCGACCACTTAATCCGTAGCCGGGTTTGTAACCGGGTTTTAGTGGCCAAAAACTATATTGTGCATATTTAGAGAAAAATACCTTTCAAACCATGTATGTTTTATAAATATTGGTGGACAATAATATACTTAAAAGTGTACGTCAAAAACTTGTGTGGCCTATTTATATATAAGATTAGTATACATACATATATGTATAAACTAACTACTTTACATATACAAACTAATTTTCAAAAATATTCGCTCAACCTTTACTGCGAAAATAGGAACCGACCGGGCGCGGATACAGGGGAGAGGAAAAAGGTATATTTCGCCCTCAAAACTAATCAAATCTACCATATTTCTATGGAGTTCCTAAAAGAAATTTTACAAAATACTACGTTTCATTTACGTTCATGTTTGTGAAAATAAGTTTTAAGGCCGTAACAACAGTTGTGCAGTAGCCTAGTGGGTAAAACACTTGGCATAAAATAACACAATAACTGAAAACGGCATGGTTCAATGCGTAACAAAGACATTTAATTTTTATTGTGTTTTGTGTATTCACTGCTTTCTAATATTGAAATTTATAACTTGTTATTTGTAATCAAATATGGTTACTGCTTTCCTCCAATGACATCCCCATGTTAAAGTAATTGGTTAAAATGCCAAAGTAGAAGTAGTGAATGGTATGTTTATTAGCATTTTAAACCATTACTTTGCCATCAATATTTCTCCTGGGATATCCAAAAATTATAAAAAAGCTTAAAAACTGTTTAGTACTAAAAAACTTGCAAAACAGATAAATTTTACGATATGACAACAGTAGTGATGAGACGGACCTTTGCGCGTTGTTTGGCTTTTTTATTTATTCCTTTGTTTCTGTGCGATCAAGGTCATTTAGAATATTTCACATTTAAAGACTAAGATTTATTAGATACCGGTTATTTTTATTAGGTATTTTTATTTTTGTTGTACACGTCTGTTTAGTTTATGCCTTTTTACTCTTCTTTATTGCATTTTTTTTTGCAGTTTGTTGTGGTTTTTTAGTTATTTTTATTTCAAATAAAAACCAGACAAGACGACACTTTTCTAATTTCCTGTTGAGTGATTTAAAGAGAAATAAAATTATAAAATAAATACTTGGGAGTATTGTCTTAAGTCAGCCACATAATTTACTATTATTCCGAGTCAAAATAAGCAATAAAATCGTTTAAGTTAGTAGAAAAAAGTTAAAAAGAACAAAAAATATGTAGTTGTTAAAAATTTTAATTTATCAATCAAAAAAATGTTGTAGAAAATAATGAAAGTCAATTTAAATTACTTATTTAGAAAAAAATATGATCACAATATTTCATACTTTTTAATTAGATTTTTTAGATATTTGAACGCGGCTGAAACTAATTGATTTAAGTATAAAACCAGATTGCAGTGCTAAATAACAGTAATTTTTATGGCTTATTTTTTCAAAGTTAATAATATATTTTTTATTATTATTATTATTGATATAAGATATCGAAGTAGATTACTACTGCCTTAAGAGTTCTTCCTTTCTCATTCAACTAGAATTTGTTAACTTAAATATCATTTAAATTTTAAATTACTAATGTAACATTTAAATTTTAAAATAAAACTGCGTTAAAAAAATGTGTTTTTTGTTTTTTGGTTGTCTACAGTGTTATTGAGTTTGTTATGGGAAGTCTTGAAAATGAAAATAAAAAAACTTGGCTCCCATATGGAACTTTATTGCAAATAATCATGACCAGCGTTGTCAACTCAGTGCTTTTCGCACCGTTTTTAGTGCTTTTTCAACTCTTCGACGCGAAAAATTTTGGAGTTAGTGCTCTGTGCTTTTTTAATCTAATTTTTGGTGCTTTTATTTTGTGACGGTGGCACTAAACCCAAAATTCAAAAATTAATTTCTTTATCTAAAAACTATTTCTTAAACATGTTTTTGCAGTCATTCAGAAAAACGAAAAAAGTGGATTTGAGCAATTAGTGGTGATTCATATTTTATCTTTTAAAAGCGTCAAAACCCATAAAAACGAATTCTTGTATGTATTTCGTTTGCTTTGCACTTCAGATTTCAAAAATTATTAGCTTTTAACGAAATTTGACACACATATACAATAATAACTTTGATGATCATATATAATCAATTAATATCGGATATGATATATTAAACTCTAAGCAACATGAAATTAAGAATTTTAAAAACCCCGAAGAAAATAGATGCTAACTTCAAAACGGCTGGACTAATTTTCTTTGAACATAGGTTAGCGGATTTTAGATCAAGTCACCCTTCAAACAAAATTTACTAAATTAAAAATCGATCTAGCCGTTTGGGAGCTATGGTGTAAAAAACACAGATTCAACAGGATAAGTGTAGAAAAGATGTGATATCTTCTAAACGCTGGACCGATGTTCTTCAAACATACCTAAGAACACTATCGATCAAGTCACCTTTCAAACAGAAAAATTAAAATCGGTCAGCCGCTTGGTTGTACGTGGAGGCGTACAGACACACAGATACACAGATCCACACTACAAACTAATAAAACCCATTTTTTTGGTCGGGGGCTAAAAATAGAAAACTACATAAAGTCTGAACAATTTTTGTTTTAGTGTATTTAATTTTTTTTTAATTAATTCGTTTTAAATCTGCTCGATTTATAGAATAGACAGGTACATAACAATTTTTTAAATAAAACTAAAAAATTAAAATTTAGTGCTTTTTTCCAAGAAATACGCGTTTTTTTACTTGTTTCAGTGCTTTTTGAAATCTAAAAGTTGACAACGCTGATCATGACCATCATTAATCGCCCTCGCAATTTTTTCGCCTTTCTCAAAACTTGGGTTGTCTTAAGGATATCAATAAACTAAATATATTTTAACTAAAATTTCTTTCTATTTTATTTCTTATTGATATTTTTAATAAAATGAAATGTATTTATCTTCAAAGTACACAAAGTACACATAAACATTAGGGTTGTTTAACTCCCCCTTTAAGTTTGTTTAACAATAAAATTGGAAAAATATATGTATTTAGACAACCTTTTGTTATTATTATATTTTTTTCTAAAAGTCTTATGCAAACAAAATTCTCAAATAAAAATAAGATTTAGAGACATTTCTTTCAAGATAATGCTGACAATGATGATGTCCTGCAGAGTAAGCAATTATTTTAAGAATTAAATACTAAAGAGCGTTTTTTTCATTTAAGGATGTAGGAAAAGTTAAATCCTGAATACTAACATGATTTAAGGGTGGGAATTAACGCAGGTTTTATAAAGTAAAGTATGGCATATGTTTGTTATTCGTTTACTTACTAAAAGTACAAGTATTATTTATTTAAGAGCTGTGGTAATTTCTAGTGTGTTTGTTTTTTGTCATTGTGACTTAGAGTATGTCCAATGTCATAGTAAAGTGTCAACTAAAATGACAGCAGCTTAATATGTTTCTGTACATTTATTTAACAAGATTTTTCAATAAAATGTTAAAGAAGGTAGAAAATAATTGATGAGTGGAATTTTATTTCTTTACATATTCTTAAATAAATTAAAGTATTTACTAAAAATAAAATGAAATATTGTGTCAGACAAAATTTTAAAACTGGTGAATAGTCTGTTGTTAGTTCATTTTGCAAGGCCTCGAAAGTTCAAACATATAGGAAAACGTCAACTGCCGCATTTCTCAGGGTGATTGGAAATGGAAAAAGTCAAAGTATGATAAGTTCGGAGTACGGATGGAAGACTATTGAGAACTTTGTAAAAAAGGACATTCCAAAGCAGATTTTGCGATCCGGAAGTAGTGAAGATTTGGATAATTTCTAATGATTTTTGCATACGCTTTTCATTGCAAGAAGTTTTTTTTTTTAATTCCAATTCAACTTATTTGAAGCGATTTTAAGAAACATTTCTTTTTTGGCGTTCTCTAATTTTAATTTATACTGAGAAAAAAAGGCAAAAATTTGCTAATTATCACACCTATTATATTTTTATATGAATTTAAACGGTAAACAAACAATTTTTTCATGTAATATTAATTAAATAAATATTAATTATTTTTAATAATAATATTTCATAGCACTTCTTTAAAAAATATATTTTTAAGAATTATCGTATTTCCCAAGACGGTACCCGAATCACAAATTTTGGTACAGCTGAAGTTAGTTTTTATTCGCATTTCTACTAATTACACTGTACAACACAAAAAAACACAACATTTTAACAACTGTACTAGGATCAGATGGGATCAAATAATTATACGAGTTAAAACTCTCCCCTCTTTTCTTTTGTATATTATTCTTGTGAATCGGAATGGAAAATATTGTAATCCTGATATTCTACGCATAAAATGTATTCAGCATTTTTATGTAAAACACCATGACCAAACTTTTTGTGGAACATTGAAACCCTCGAAATTTAACTTGAACTGCAGAAATAAGTAAAATCTTTTAAGGGTGTTTAAGAGTAAATTGCGTACTTATTCACAATTAGTGCAAAAATGTAATACAAAATCGCATTTATTGAAGGTAGTTTGTATTGAAAATATAGATAATGAAGCAAAATATTGGGACCTGCTATTAGCCTCTACCGATCAATTTGTGAAACATCATATGATACAACATTAAAAATTTTTTATAGTTGTTGGAAATCATTACTCACAAAATATCCACTATTTTTTACATAAAAAGTCAGATTTCAGGCAAACTTAAGATGAAGTTATGTGGCCAATTTTGGAATACCCAAGTTTTTGTCAAATATTAAATACAAAAATATTTCCTAAGCTAATTTGGGCTCGCTTAGTCGAATATGAAATTAATTTCTCTTTTTAATACGCGTATTCACGATATTCGCGAAGAATATGTTGTTGAATACCCAAAACGAAAAAAATCGCCAAAATAAAAAAGGGCTAAAACAAAAAAAAGCACCAAAGCGAAACAAATCGCTAAAAACTAAAAAAAAGCCAAAAAATAGAGGTATTCGAAAAAATAGAGGTATTCGAAATCGATTGGATGACTTTTTTTCCTTCATACATCGACGCTCCACCCTGTATGCCCCTTTTTCGTGTATGCGATTTTTGTTTCTGTTTTGCGGACTTTTTATTTTTAGCGTATTTTTTCGTATTAGGCTTTTTTATTTTGACGATTTTTTTTATTTTTTGTTTTTTTTTAGTTTTAGCGATTTGTTTCGCTTTAGTGCTTTTTTGTTTTAGCCCTTTTTTATTATAGCCATTTTTTTCGTTTTGGCTATTTTATTTTTCATTTTAGGGTCTTTTAGTTCTGTTATTTTTTTGTGATTTTTTTTCGTTTCGGCGGTCTTTTTCATTTTTTTTTTTGATATTTTTAGTTTTTGCGACTTTTTTCGTATTAGTGCTTTTTTTGTTTAAGCGTTTTTTTATTTTGGAGATTTGTTTCGTTTTGGATATTTCTTTTTCGTTTTTTGGCATTTTTTGTTTGTTTTAACTACTTTTTTGGTTTTGGTTTCTTACTTTGTTTGTTTCATTTGTGCTATTTTTTTACCTACTTCAAAGAAGAAGGATGTTATCAATTCGTGTGTATGTTTTTTGTTTACTTTTTTATGATTGTGCATGCATAACTCTGTCATTTTTAACCGATTTTCAAAGCTATTTTTTTGTTTGAAAGGGCTTGCTTGCAGATTGGTCCCATAATTTATTTTTAAAAATCGGCGGGGCGTTGCTGAGGACAAGGTGTATTTGAGCGATGATGGGTTATGTTCACCTAAGACCACTGTCCTACATAATCGCGCGATCTGCTAAATATGACATGTGTGCTAAAAAAGTATGGTAGTGTGGACTAAAAATTCAACTGTGTGACAGATTTTGTTGGCATTTTATGAAAATTTTCATAAAATGATAGTTTCCTTGCGATCAGTGTATACGCAAAACAAACCGATGTTTTTGCATAATTTTTGTATAATAGTGTGGCAGCTTTAACTCCATTTTGAAGCAATTTTTTAAAGTCGGTCAGATTTCTGTAAAATTTTCCTGTGAATGAATCGTACGATCCTGTATGATAGTGAATCAGGGTCTTTAGAAGGCTTATTGTGACAGGGTCTTTATTGTGACTTATTGACATAAGTCTGCGACTTCACAAACACTGACAAGAACAAATATATTGCGGTTAAATCGTAAAGTCTTGCTGGGCTTTTCCTGTCATACCCTCAAAAAATAAAAATATCAAAGGGTTCACGCAGAAGGTTCATTATGGTCTTCGTAGCATGACAAGTAGCGTCGTTCTGCTAGAAAAACATGTCCTTCACTTTCATATCATTAAGTTTTGGCGAAAAACAGGTTATTATTAGGGATGCCAGTCGCGAAATCCCGAATACCGAGAACCCGGGATTATTCTAAGAAATTAAGTCCCGAAAATCGTGGGATTTCGGTAATAGTAAAAATATGGTATTTATTTTTATATTAAATAAAACTATTTTTATGTGTGTAAATAAACATTAAAAATTACTTCAAATATTTGAAATTGAGTAATAATGGGAATTACACGTTGACTTTGTTGCAGGAGTTCTTTTGGTGTTTAATGACGAAAGGTGTAAAAAGATAATTAAAAAAAGTCATCGCACTCAAAATGTGGCGAAAATCGCCGCTATAAATGCTGTATACACCACTTCCTTGGCGGTTGTCGAATGCCGGGTATCTCTAAACGAGATAGCGAGATATTCGAGAGTAACACTGGGTTGGGTTCCGGGACACTCAGATTGTCCCGGGAACGATATTGAGGATGGAATTGCGTGACATTGAGCAGCTCGATGATATGCTACTTCGTTGGCATCCCTCTATCACATTGTAAATCACTGATACAGCTTGAATCATTCAGGCTGGCACAATATAGTTGGGAACGCGAAGGATGTGTGGCTAGGTCCACGTGGCCCCACTACGACCTCAGCAGGAATGATGTGGAAGAGGAGGAGACTGTTTTCGATCTTCTATGTCAGTGTCCGGCTCTAGCCAGCTTAAGGACGAGAATCTTGGGCGCTAGCATATTTCCAGACTTAGAGAGTCTGGCTAATGTAGGGCTAGTCAGGCTATCCTCGTACTTAGTTCAATCGGGGTGGTTTGACACGGCGGCAGGTCAGCCGAATCAACGGACCCAAGTGAGTCACTTCTGCAGTCGTGACTGCCCTCCTAACCTAACTTAACCTAATTGCAGCTTATGCAAAAAGGTTTTAAAGAATTTCAGGGAGTTCTAATAAAGGTTTTTTGCCACACATTCATTTAATTTTATAGGGTTTTACTACCACCGTGATAGTAAAATCGAAACTGTACTGTCAAGTCCTTGTGTTTTTCCAAGTCTTCATTTGTCGCATAGTTGTATTAATGATTTTTACCATATTTACACTATGCAACTTTGTTGCATGCAACAAAGAGTGGTGCATGCAACAAAGTTGCGTGGTGTAAATATGGTATTTCTTGATAAATCTATACCGAAAAAGGCTAATTTGACAACATTGCTTAGATCATAAAAAAAACCAATTAAACCCAATAAAACCCAAAAAAACCCATGAGAAAACCCGCCGGGCTGGGTTTTATTCAAAAAACCCGGGATTTTTCCAACCCTGGTTATTTGTAAACCGATTTTCAAGAAAAATATATTTTTTGGTTTGAAAGGGTTTAAAAAATTTGTTTTTGCTAATCGCTGGAGAAGTTTTCGGTGGAGAAATTTGCTACCCCCATGCTTAACTGTGTCATTTGTAAACCGATTTTCAAAATTCTTTTTTTGTTTGAAAAGGTTTGCCTGCAGTTTGGTCTAATAAGTTTTTATTGAAAGTCGATGGATAAATTTTGTTTTTTAAAACAACTGAAATTAATTCGTGGATACTATTAACTAATTTCGGTTTTATTATTTTGAGCATAAAAACGTTTCTTAGAGTTTTATGTAACGTTTTCTGCGTTTGCTGAAAAATAATAAAAAAATCAGTTACGTGGTGTTAACTAGGGATTGCACAGCGATTATAATCGTAATCGCGACCAATCTCACCTCTTAATCGTAATCGAAGCCAATAATCGCGCGATTACGATTAAAAATTTTAGCCTTTTTCAAGAAAAGAATTTATGTCAAACGCCACGCCAATGAACTTTTTTCTAATCTAAGATGAATTTAAGCTGTTTCAATTCACATACAGGGCAAATTTAATTCATAAACACTTTAAATTTAAAGTTACGGAATAAAAATAACTTTTATTTGCCTTCCCCTCTCCGGCCACTTCTAAAGGCTTTCCACATTTTAATTAGGTGGTTTGATACTATAAATTTGAGCTCATATAACTTCTCTCCTTTCACCCTACCTGAATCCGAAAATGAAGTCTTTTTGGGCCGTTACCCCTCCAATTTCGAGTAAATCACGAAAAACGTGTAAAAATATCGAAATACTTCTGTTTTTCGCACACTATTACTATTTCTTCTGTATTTTGTCTAGCGAAATCCAACGCGCCTAAATATTTACAAATCGGCTAATATTTACGATAGTTACAAGCCGTATAATGTTTTTCACACCCGAGGTAGCCAACTTTCAGCCATTGGAGCTCCGCCCCTGCTGCAGCTAAAAACTTAAAGATAAACGATTCTAAAAGCCTGGCTCCTCCTCTGCAAGCAATTAAATTTTTATGAAAGTCCATTAAGTAGTTTCGAATTTCCATACTTATTACCACTTAATCTAATTTATACCACTGTGCATCGATATGCTAAAATTGGCTTCAACCATAATTGTCAAAAAGTCCTCAAATTGTGTGTCTGATATTTGCCCTATTAATACTACAATTTTGTTATCTGCCATTGACATTTAAACATCCTAGTCTTGAGATTTATAGTCATATAAAAAGAAGGGAAGCATTTACCCTGCAGCTAAATGTACAACTAGTTACGTTTTGTAACGTTACTAATCACCAAAGGACTGTCATTTTACTAGTTGTAATGAGGCTAGTAACGATACTAGTCAAACAACAACGTTTTGGAACAGTCCTACAACTAGTTGTAGTGAAACTAGTAATTTAAATTATTTTTTTATAAATTGACATATTTCAACTAGCATATAACTATGTACAAATGAACTAGTTGGGCTCCTATGACAACCTAATGTTAAAATCGATAGTTCGATATATGGAAATAGGACAGTTAGACAACTAGTCTGAATAAAAAAGCAACTAGTATATATCTAACCACATACTAGTCATTTTGTCTGCAGGGTGTAACTGCGAAGCAAAACTACATATGTATGTACATATATAAATAAAAAACAATACATTTATATTGTTTTTTTTATACTTTAAGTTCAACGCATAGCAATAAAACTATCGCAACAATAAATTGCATATTAACGGTTGTTTTTTTCTAGATGCACTTTTTATTGTTTTTATTGTATTATGTACATACATAAGTATGTATGTATCCATATGTTGCAGTCGAGCAACGTGATGGTTTATTGCGTTTTAGACGCATACATACCCAGTAAAAACTTTGCTTCTTGGTAGTATAAGTCGTAACTACTTACAATTTGACTCAATAACTACTAATTTTTGTTTGAGAATCCAAAAAAATAAGGGATACCCCTTACAAATGTACTTACATTGTCATAGAAATTAACTACTTATTATTTGGCTTACCTGAAACTAACAAATAAGTAGTCAAATAAAGAAATTAAAATTAAAAATAGAAATTTATACACATTTGGGGTATTCACCAGGTGTCTTATCATGTCATAATGTCATAAAGTGCTAATATTTTAAGATGGTTTAAAAACATTGTTGTTGCGCTTCAAACAAAAAAGTCCTAAAATAATAAGACTTTTTGTGCTGTGTTTATTATTTTGTCATAACTACACAGTAAAAATTTGAGCCGAACGGCCGAAACTCTTTAGTCGAGCCGGTGATAATATTTACAATCCGCCGCCACTTATATAAATTAATCTATGTAATATGCAGTAAAGTATGTCCTAAAATTGTTCACAATTTTATTATTTCACATTTGATTATATTTTTATAGCTGTGTAACAAGTAAAAATAAGAAAATCTATACATTTAAAAATATGTAAGTGCGAAAATTTTGTTTGCATACTTTAGCTGGCTGGCAGCCAACTAACGCTTTTCCACTTGCAGCCGCGTGGAAAATTAGTCGGCTCAGTTTTTACTTTAATTAAAAATGAAGAGTTTAAAAAGATACTCAGCTGGGTTTTATTTAGTTTATTAACAAGTTGAATAATTTAAAAACAAACTGGCTATTATTTTAATTTTTTCACTTGTTATTGGCATTCTGATTTCAAGACACAAAATTTGAAATAGCTTACTAACTTATGAGGGGTTGCTCACACCAGTCATATTTTTTCGTATTTTTCATATTTTTTATTTATTTATTTTTTCCCCCCAGCTGGGATACGAACCTATGCTCTTTCAGATTTGAAGGCAAGTACTTTATCCACTGAGCTATAAGTTTAGGCGACAAAAAATAGTTTTCATATACAAACACATGTTCGCTTAAAAAGTGTTTGTCTACTTATTTTATTAATACATAACAACATATTCGGCCATGTCACAGAGTTCAATTCCGTTCGGAAACGGAATTCTATCCCCCCTAAAGGTCTATTTAGTAAAAACGTATTGCGTAGAAAATCTACAGAAAGTAGATTTTTACGTACCAAATGTCAAACTAATACCAAAGGCATCACAATCCAATACTAACAGCTGACAATATTGATTCGGCTGAGACGTTTTCTATAACTAACACCTTAAGTTAGGCGGTACTGAACGTTCTAGCGTTACGCGATACGTTTTTACTAAATAGACCTTAATATGTCAAGCCCTAGCTGGAGCATACCGCAGCATATTAGCGCCGTCAGCAGTCTGGACACACCTGACAAATTTGCGTATTTTAGTTTTCTTTTTTAGACACCAGCTGCTACAAAAATAGGGTAGGTTGAATTCCGCTTTCAGATAATGAGAAAAATACGTACTAATTTTACTAAACACTAAGTACATAGTAGTTCTAGTTTGGATCATAGTAATAAGCAGGGCTCGAACTTTCACGCAAATGCATGAATTTTTTTGGTGATAAAAAACCCGTATTGACTAATTATCTATATGAATCATCAAACTGTAAGTAGTTTGGCATTGATTTGTAGTTGCATATTTTTGCACATTTTGATCATAAGTGCATATTTTTGCATATATTGGCAATAAATGCATTTTTTAGAGTAATAAAAATTTTTTAGTGCATATTTCTCAATAAAAAATACCAAATATTAATAGGCCGATCGTGGAAGGCAACTGAGCACCAGTTGGGTTGCCAGTTGCTGAAAATGATACTACTGATGGCAACTGTGAGCTGTCAATTTCAGTTGCTATTTAGTGCCTTTCTGGCAACCATTAATTTTCAGTTGCCGACTGGCAATGCGACTAAAGTTCAGTTGCATTAAATAGTACACTAAATGTGTTTGTTTTATATTTTTTCTCTTGTAATAATAAAAAAAATAAAAAAAATATTTTCATATTATTTTAGTTTTTATACTTTGTTCGTAGGTAAATGCATTGTTTACGCATATTTGTAATTTTTAGATGCATTTGTAAAGCGCTCAAAATCAATTTTTAGTTGCATCAAAGTCCGAGCCCTGGTAATAAATAAGTACCACTCATTACTTTGTAGCCCAATAATAAAGTACTACCGATTAAAAAAATAGCAAAAGTTTTCGCTGGGTATGTATGTCTATTTTTATGTGGAGTTACTTATTGCTACTGATTACCTGAAAAGCATCTAATCTAAAATATATTGGTTTTAAAAATGGTTCCACAACTTAGTTATGAGTAGCTAAAATCGTATTCATTGTCTATGCAAGCGATTTTATGGCACTGTTTGAAAGATTTTTAATATTTTACTGTTGCTGGCAGGGCTGTCAGATTTTCCAGACTTACTTAGCCAAATTGACTTAATAATCGCCAAAAGTCGCCAAAATCTGTTTTATCTAGTTTTTCTTAATATATATATTGTAGCAAATTTGGTTTTATATAATAGGTTTTTAATATAGGCTTTTATAAAATAATCGTATAAAAATTTTGCAGAAAATCGCCAAAAGTTTAAATAAAATCCCCAAAAACTATTTCATGGCAATTTTTCTCATCAAAATTCAAAATCCATTAATGACTGTAATTAATATAAGAAAAATCATCAAGGTCACATTGATTTAATTTCTTTCAGACAAGTTTTGGTGGAATTTATTTTCGAAAATACTATTCCAACAAAGCAATTTTCCTGAATTATTAACATTTCTAAGTTAAATTTTGTTGAAAAATATCCATAAAAATTGCAAACAAATTTATCTATCGTCAGAAAAAATTTTTGACGACAAACAAGTTGAAAAATCACCACGTTTGGCGAGAAATCGCCATATCTGACAGCTCTGGTTACTGTCAATCAAAGAAATTTAAATTTTAAATCGTTATTAAATGTCTGGAATAATCTGTCCGTAATATCACTCATATAACTACAACTTCTTTTTCTGGTCAATTATGGATGGCAACCAGCGTTGCCAGAATTTTTAGGGATACAACCTGCAAAATTAAAAAAATTTTCAGGAAAAACTCTGCAAAATCTGCATTTTATTTTTAAAATCTTCAAAAATCTTCAAAACCATAAAAGTTGTATTAACTTTTATATGTATTATTTAAGCAAATTAGCAATTTATTTAAGAAATATAAATAAATAGTTTTAATAAAAAACATAAACAGCGACAATAAAATAAAATAAATTCAAGTGGGTATAAGATACATACATACATATCCATATGGACTAAATTTACACGATGAAATATATCACGAAACATTTTTTAGTTTCTCATTGCTGGGGTGGAAGAACAAATGCAGTGACGAAAATTTAAAAAAAATATCAGGAATTTTATTTCAGACTGTTTTTTTGCACCCACCATGCTTCCCTATCCATTTTATTTGCAAATAAGTCAAATTTAAAGCCACAAATTTTATGAAATATTTCATTGTGTAAATTTAGACCTGTTGAGAAAATTGTTTATAAAGGCATTTAATTTATTGTATAAATATCCAATACATTCTCTTTTAGCATATCTTTAGCGTATCAAAACAAAGGGAATTTTATGTTTAATATAAACAAAGTACTTACTTAAGATTCAGGTTCCAAACGACTTTGAACTTTTGCTTTATTAAATTTTACCGGACTAAAAATTTTTTCGATGAATGTGGTAAAAGCATTATATTTTGAATAAACTTAGAGTTAGAAAAGCATAATCAGAACTAGCTTGTTTTTGTTTCAGATACTTTTTTTCGTGTACTTCTTTTTTCCATAATATCTTTAAAGCTCAAAAATTTTAACGCTCTAAGCTCCGAATGCAAATCTTATTTGTCGTTTTCTTTAGAAAATTTTTGAAAATATATTTTTTTTATTTTGGTTCTCACATAAAATAAACAAAAGGTAGTAGCAATACAAGAAAAAAGTGAGAAAAAATTCTTCAAATCTGCATTTCGACTTTTTGGAGGGGTAAAATCTGCAAAATGCAGATAACTCTGCATTTCTGGCAACAGTAATGGCAACCGAACCTGATTGGGGGGCCAGTTGCTAAAAACAATTTTACGGATGGCAACTGGCAGCTGAAAGCTAGCTAGCAACGCAACTGAGGTTTCTACCTCAATGAACTTAATCCAGTATATCTAGCTCGAACCACGATTATTAGACACAATTGCTGCAGTAACTGGCTGTTGTTGTGCGACTTATGCTCTTTGTTGGGGTTACACTTCGGTTATTTTGATTGCGACTCTTCGTAGTGAGTGCATTACCAATTACCGATAACTGACATGATTGGTTTGTACTTATTACAAACCGACTATCACCGCTAACACCGAGAGTTGCAGACCAATAATAACTAGAGGAAAAACATGATCCCCAGACGGATTGGGATTTTTATGCACTAAAAAATCAAATAAATTCATCTATGGTTGATGCGCCCTTAGTAGTAAGACCAACGATATATTAAGACATTGATATATTAAAATCTATTAATCGGTTTTCTATGACTCTTTTCGTAGTTGAGTTAAAGTATTAAATAAAGAAAAATGCAAAGCATATAACTCTGCCAATCTAATAATTGCAGCCCCAAATAACACCTCTTTTTGTGGGCCAAGGAAGTTTGCAAGTTTTAACATCTTTGGTTGAGGTGCTTACTTTTCATCTTGTTTTGTTGCGGAATATCGAATATTTAAAACATTTTATTTCAAAGACTTATCTGACAAAGTAAAATTAAATGAATGTGTGGCAAAAAACCTTTATTAGAACGCCCTGAAATTCTTTAAAACCTTTTTGTCATCAGTATTTGGCCAACAGCTAATTCAAACTTAATGATACCGCTTAACTGTATGTGGCAATAATGTAGCTAAGAATCCGCTTAACAGTTTTTTTTAGCATTTACTGCCAGTTTTTGTAAATAAAATTAGAATTTTCGTTAGGGACCTTGAATTGAAAACAAAAACAAATTTGAGTTTTTTTATTGTTGTTGCAATATAAATTCCCTAACGAAAATTTTTGTTTTATTTACACAAACTGGCAGTTAATGCCACAAAATTTTTCGTGCACTTTTTGTTGAAAAAATTAAGACAAAAATTTGTTTTCACTTTCTTCAGAATAACTTACTGGTACTCCTTATTTTTTACTAACAATATTCGGCAAACTTGTAGTTACGGTAGAGCTGAACAAGTTTTGTGAACATATCAGTAAAATTGAACTTGACTAGCCACCCTAATAACTCACACAAGTCATTTTTTACCTTAAAAATTTTGGGTTTTCACTATTTGTTTATGCTAAAATTTTTTTTAAATAGTATATTCAATTGGTTAATTCTCTGTTATGTTATATTGTGTTTCATCAACAACTTGTGCAGAAAACTAATTTTTTGCACTTTTTTTAAATATAGGAAACAATTACATATGTATGTATTTTATTCACTTTTTTCAGCATAACTTACAGCGACTCCACATTTTTCATTAACAATATTTGGCAAAACAACAATAACAATTTTGCAAATACTAAAATCAACAACATAAGAAGTGGAACAATAACAAATACAGTGAAAAAATTCAATAAAAATATAGCCTAACCGGTAAAAAACTAAAATTTTCAAGGTACAAATTAGTTTTTTGGGCATTTCAAATCTGAGCCACCAGAGTGGTAACTGATTTAAAATAACTTTTTATGTATGTACGTGTTTGGACTACTATTTTTTATGAATTTTTTTAATTATTGTCTTAAATTTTTTTGATATAATATACTATCTTTATTTAAATTAAAAGTACTGAAAACCCCACTAGGGTTAAATGTACATACACACAAATGGGCATATATATACATGCGTATGTACTTAGGTTATTCGTTTATATGAATTTTATAATGATTTTATTTTATTTTTCTGTAAATGAAACTTCAAAACTATCTTCATCTTTGTTTGAATGGATATAACGTAAAAAACCCGCTTGGGTTTTTTAAAACAAAATACCCATAAAAACCCGGGTGGGGTTTTTTGGGTTACCCAGTGGGCAGCCAACCCTGCAAATAACCGAGTTATGCGTGTACAAACATAAAAATTAAAAAAAATACACACGAACTGATAACCTTTTCCTTTTTTGAAGTCGGTTAATAACCGACTTCATTACAAAGATCCCATTGAACATATTACAAAACGGACGCAATTTTGCGCTAGGTCAAATGGTGTGACCTTATACTAATTCTATGTTCGTCCGCAGTTTTTTATAGTACCAAAACCAAACTTCAAGCAAACCCTTTCAAATAAAACATCAATTAAAAAATGGCAGAGTTAATCAGGGGGAGCAAATTTCCGCACTAATTTTCGAAAAAATATCAAAGGCAAAGTAAACAATGAATACAGTGAAAACTTCATCATACTTCAGGGGCATATATACGAACATACTAGCAAAAATATTTGACAATCTGGCTCTCCAAACCCGAGAAATTTTAAAATTTATCTCATTTTTTGAACAGACCTCGTAGGTAAGTATTAATTGAAAATTAAAAAAAAAGTTAGATCCATCAAGTTTGAAGATATCGTTTAAAATAATCTTTTAGGAAAGTAGCTTGGTTCAAATGTTTAGGATTTAAGCGATTCATATCTTTAGTTTTAATTAAACCTGACATAGAAAAAATATTTTCAAAATTAGTATATACTCTGTGCACATATTATGCCCGAGCTTAAATTAGCTATTTTAGCGCGTTGTAAATTAATTTATAAAGCATAATAGAATAATACAAACATAAAATAAATCATACTTTATATGAATACAAAGTAAAAGATTTAATGAAAATCTTTCTCCAAGGGCTTTTTCTTTGCAAACCAAATCGGATCACAAATGACGGAGTTCTGAGAGAACACACACATAAAAAATGCAAATGAATTCATAGCTTCTGTTTTTCTGGAAGTCGATTAATGAACGAATTTTCTTGGTTTTGCATACCAATAAGTTAGTGTCAAGATATTTTTCTTTTTAAATCAAGCTTTTTTCTCCAAATTACATATAAGCTTTTTCACAGTTTGGATCTGACAAGCCTGGACTGAGACATTTTCTGGTTTTCTCTAAACATA
This sequence comes from Panzeria rudis, assembly GCA_956483635.1. NCBI lineage: Eukaryota > Metazoa > Arthropoda > Insecta > Diptera > Tachinidae > Panzeria > Panzeria rudis. The sequence goes on from OY101448.1 coordinate 83,746,568, forward strand.
TAAAATCTTCCATAATGCCACTGGAGTCTTGATTTTATTTTTTCAAATTCTTAGCACTTCTTATAGTTTCAATTAATTCTGCAAATATTAGTGTCGATAGTTTCTGGTATTGTGATCATCAGACTCATCTTGGGAAAGTTGAACAGTGAACATTTTAAAAATAAGTTAGTCTCCCAATTCCTTAGTTTCTGTTTTTGTACAGTATTTTAAGAACTGTTACTAAAACGAAATATTCCTCAATTGAGGAGCAAAATAAGTGTTTTAAATACAAATTAATCTTTCATTGAATGTATTTCTTAGATTTTTAATTGAATGGTTTGATCAAATGGTTTCATCACATTACTAATCAACAACTTAATAATTCCCACTAGTTAAATTATAGTAACAGAATCTTTACAAAGCTCTTTTATATCCACGTTCAAAGATTTGTATGAAAAATAATTTCACAAAAATTACATACAAATGTGCCTCATAAGATGAAAGAAAACTATGTTCAAATACTAAAAAAAATACTAAATTTTGTTGAATCGGTTAATCGACCAAAATCAAACGATTTAATCGTTAATCGAAAATAGCCAATCTATAAATAGCAATTAATCGGTTGACCGATTAACGGTTAGCCAATTGAATGCCCTAGTAAGCACCAACAATAAACCCACAATAACATTTATGAAATTTTGCCAATAAATGGCTTATTAACCGCTCTTAAGTTTTTTAAATTAGATTGCTAAAATTTTTCTGCACAATTGAATACTTAAGCAGAATAAAGGAAATTTTAAAATTGCGCATTTATTTCTTTTTGCTAAATTTAATGCTTAATCATTTTAAGTCATAATATCTCTACAAGAAATACTGAGTATGTATTTGAATACGAACTAGGGATACCAATTTGAACTGATTTTTGTAAATCCTGGGATTCGGGATTTCAGAATTTCCAATCCCGGGATACCAGGATATTTCGGGATCCCGGAATTTGTCGGGATTTTGGGATTTTTATTTTTTAATAAAACATTCAATTTATAGAGTAAAATATTATCATTATGTCTATTATTAATAACAACTGTAAAACATTAAGAAAGAAAAGTTAATTTGAGTGTATTTTAATACACATTTTAATATTTTACTGAATAATAATATATAAATTTGGGAAAGAGGACTTTACAAAATTAAAAGTTAATTTATTGAACTAGGATCTTAGAAAAGATATTAGATAAAACAAGATATTGCTCCCTTAGCGATTGAAATTTCATTTGCCTCTATTACTGAGTTATCCGTTGATAAAATTACGTCACAAAAATGCTCTGAGTCCACTATGACAAATCAAAGTTTTGTTACCTATTTATTGCTTTTGTAGTTAGTCAAAGTACTATAGCACAAGCTCGGATGATGGTTTCTATGAAAGGAGAGCTTACAGAGCTGCTGGGCTATCCGAAAAGATAGCTTTATGTGAGCCCTTGGGACTTTTATTTAAAATAATGACGTCACATGTTGGAATTGTCCCAATTTCCGCCAGAAATACCGTAGGCCATTTGCACATCGAAACAGATATTTTATCATAGCATTGTTGTTATAAATAATAATTTGCAACAACAATGGTTTGATAATTCCGAACATTTTCAGAACATACAGGTATAATTTCATAAATCTACATGATAATTTTAGGGCTCATACTTCATCCAGGTGCATCCAGCATAACTCTAGAGGCTTTTTGTATAACTAATTCTACATAGGTATTCCAAGCCAGCCTTCTGCCAAGAAAATCACTTAAATACCTGACATTCAAAGAATGAGGGATATTGTATACCCTTCTCTTAAGGGTGAAGTAGATCACAATCATCATTCATGACGCCTGAGCGAACATAGTTACCGTAATCGGCGTATCCAGTCAGTTCATATCTACTTTCACTACAAACGTGGAGAAGTTCGTCTATCACCACCGACCAGGGGAGTGATGATGGAGGATACACTTTGACAACCACAATACATTTAAATTCATAAATTAGTGTTACAATTGTTACTTTACATTACGAGGTTTTAGTATAAGAATTTTACTTAAAAAGCGTAATTTAAATATTTAGGGATTGGCCGGAACTTTTTTGACGAGTCCCGGGATTCGGGATGTGTCTATCTCGAAAAATCACGGGATTTTGGGGATCAGGATTTCGGGATTGGCATCCCTAATACGAACCAATATGATATCAGAAATAGTTCAGACACAACTGTATTACCAAAACACAAGTAATTAAAATCATTCTAAGAAACCAACTGAAGGGATAACAATACCATTTCTATCACTAGTGCACAACAAAAGGAAGCAGGAAGCTTTTGCAACCAAAAACAAAAGAATGTTTTTATAAACTATAAAACAAAAAAAAATCTAAATAACTTATTACTTATTTTCGAAAGATTGTTTGAATATAGTTTCTCATTTCTCATTTAATTTTTTTCATGTACTAACGATTGCAAGTAAGTAACTATTTGTACAAGAGTATCTCTAAGTTTTTGGCATACAGTAGCGAACAAATGTAGATACATCATTACCTCGTGGGTTTAATCAATTTTAGTATATATTTTCTTTATTCTAGAGAAAATTAAATGATATTTTAGTCCAAAGTAATTTTTATATTAGGGTAAAACTCGAAATCGTTTATTGAGAAAGAATTGGACATGAGACAATTGCCAAGGAATTAGGAAAGAAAATATTATTAAATTCTAATCTAAATACATGGCAGAACATAACTACTTTGTTTTCGGAAGACGCAACATCCATTAGTCAGTCTTCATGTGTAAAACTTTTTGGATGGCATTGGCTGTATGTAATTCTATTCTTATATACATATCATTATTGGAAAAAGAATACGAGAATTAAATTTTTTATTATTACGCCAGGCCGAGGAGAGAACCCATCAGCCCGGCAGGAGGTCGGGCCGACAGAAAGTCTTTACTCAGCGAAGCCACTAATCGACATACTGATAGGAGAAAATCGTTAAGCTAGGAGGAGGCCAGCAAGGTAGCAAATCTTTACTCAGCGAGACCACTAGAAAATCCGCAAGTAGAACTCTTATGCGAAAGAAATAAATTTATTATTCCATGTCGTAACAGATTGCATAAAAAATACTCCTGGTTTATTAATATCCTAGGGGGAAAGGAACTGACGCAGAACATGTCACGTGACTAGTCCTTCGAGTTTTAACACTTTGCATGAAGGGGACCTATCACTTTAAAATGACTTTGTCATAGGAGCGAGCAATTGATACCCTTTAGCCACTTTGTTAAGGGTCACTAAGCTGCTCTAAAAAATACTGCCGATTACAGTTTCTACAATACTGGTCTCGGTCCTAGTCCCTATGAAATTAGTTGTAGAACTGACTTTAAAAAACCTTTTTAATATAAATCCCGACTGAAGTGGGCACAGAATATTCTAAAAGAGCACATGCAGCTCCGGCTCTTCTTATACGAGTTAAAAGAATGGTTTCAAAATAGCTTATAATGAAAGTATTCTTAGTATTCTGCTTTAACCGGTCACAGTACCTTCCTACCTTCACTGGTACTATTTTCACATGTCATTGGACAGGTACATTCGGATCAATTGATACAATTTTCCCACAGGGTATGTATAGGCAAAATAAAAACAAAGGTTAATTTTTTTCTTGCAAGGAAGTAAAGTCTATGAATATTATTACCTTTCTTAAATGGAAATAATATCCGTGGATATTGTTTCCTTGGACGTTATTGCATACCATCCAATTAGCTACTTGAAAGATATTCTTTCGAGTCCTTATAGCAAAAATAATTTTTAGCGCGTATCAACACAAATAAGTCTCCAGTGTCGGCTGTAATTCCAGTTCTGACCAGTGTTGCCAATGAAATTTCGAGAAAGATACATTTTAGTTTCCAAAAAGATAAATTTTTTCCCAAAAAGATACATTTTGAAAACAACTTGAAAGTCCGTTTTTAACGTTTAAATATCGACCCCTTAGCGGCAAATGATTGTAAGAGACAAAAATAAAATTTTTCAGGAGGGGTTTTTATTGTATTTAAACATGATTTATAATAATAAACTGTCGCTTACGTTAAAATTTTAAAGCCTGTATTTCAAGTTATTAAAACTTTTGATATTTTTGCGATTTTAAACTATGGTTATCCTCATAAAATTTAGATTTCAATAAAAAAAATTGTTTTTTTACAAAATGTCACTTACGATCATTTCGCGCTAAGGGGTTGATATATTAACTTAACATTTTTATTTCATATTTAATGAATATAAATGAATATAAATTAATTTTTATATTTAAAAATACAGTAACCAAACTTTAAAATTAATTATATGTAACTTCTTTGGATGTAACATCTCTGGATGTTGTCAAAACAAATTCATTTTTGTAAAAATTAATATACGAGTAAAGGCGTTTTTTAGTATTCATAACGAAATGATAACTTTAAAAAACTTTGTGAGAGACGGAAAGTTTAATATTTTATTTCTGTACAGTTCGCGTAGATTCAAAAGATAGAAAAATGTCAGGATTATACATGGTACCTAAAGTCATCAAAAGATACGAAAAATGTATCTTTCGTATCCTAATGGCATCACTGGTTCTGACCCTAGAAGTATAATTATATTGCATCTACTTCTTCTCGTTAGTGTGCATTTATGTATACCTTAATATTAAACTTAAGAAACACACATACCAAAAACACTAAAACTATTTGGATGTTCTTTCAATATGTTCTCTAGATATAAAAAGTAAACGTTTTGTTGTTATTTCTGCAGTTGGAACTGTCATAATAAACGATACTGACCATTTGATTAAATCCACAATTCTTACTTATTTTAAGAAGGTATTTTTTGACAAATTGCGCTTGGTTCAGAGTTACTCTAGATGGAAAACTCATTATCGCTAGAGTAAAGGTTACAAAAAGTTAAAATTTGTAGTTAGTGTTTGAGTTAATGGATACGCGCTACGGACACATGTTCTGATTCAATCAGAGAGTATTAATCTTGCGTTTATGCTTTTCTCACAACTTCTCAGCAGTCCGCAAGTTATTACAAATCGAAATCCATCCAATTGTATACTATTATGGTTATAGGAAAAATTAAAATAAAACAGTTATGCGCATACAACTAGCATCCGATTCAAATTAGTGTTTTTCCTATTCCAATGTAAAATTAAATGTACGTTATAGCCAAAGAAAAAAAGTGAATAAAATTTTGCTACCGCACGAGCCATCACCAAACAATTGAACTCATCTAAACTTCGCTTACAATGTTGATAGTGTTAGACCCATCTGACGGCCTATGCCATCGGTAAGTAAATTTAAGTAGGAATTGAATGCAGACTTTGGATGGGTCGCACTTACATTGTACTAGGCCTGAGATGAAAGATGTATGTGATAGAAATTCCAGTAGGTTAATGGAAAAATAAAATATTCTCCAGCCAAGAGGTGAATATAAAAAATATTTGCTTCAAATGTTTACAAAATATGGAGAACCATATGACTATTAATTCTGCATTGTTAACTTAAATCACCTCCTTTAAGTCTTGACGTCTTTGCGTAGTTATTTATTAATAAATTCAAAAAGTGACCTTAGGTAGTCCAATGACAACTTTTATGGAGAACGATGTGACTATTAATTCTGCATTGTTAACTTAAATCACCTCCATTAAGTCTTGACGTCCTTGCGTAGTTATTTATTAATAAATTCAAAAAGTGACCTCAGGTAGTCCAATGACAACTTTTTTTGGAGAGAAGTAACACACTCAGGACATTATGTATCTACCGGTTAATTAATTAATGTGTTGCCCTCTTTGGGAAAGAGATAGTACAGAGGGAATAGATGGTGAAGTGAGAGAGCGAGAGAGTAAGCGTAATTATTTTATAACTCTGCTAATCCGCATAATTTATGATGTGGATGACTTGCATGGCACAGGGATCGAAACCACGATCACAGGTATCATTTGCTTTGTGGCCAACGCGCTAGATAATTCAGCCGACAGCACCCTTATATAAACGTTTGTTCGACAATTGGTTATGATGTGTCTGTACTCATCTGAACAGACGTGTATAGAGAGCAACATACACAATAAACAATGTATGTGACAAATGTAAAAACAACATCGTCTACATAGTAGGTACTCAACTTAATGAAAAATTTTCAAAATATCACAAAGTAGATAGCCATACCGTAAAGTGCATAAAAAACAAAAGGGATATTAACTAAAAAGGATATTTTCCGTAAACCGCGCTCAACTTTTGTACTCAATATTCATTAAAAAGAATTCACAATATTTTTTATAAAAACAAATAAATTATGGACTAATGGCTGTTCTCGGAGGTATCTTCATCTTTTTGCAGAAAACTTTTCAAACATTTTATGCATCGTAACTTATAAAATAAATAAACATTTATCTTGAAGGTTTAAACAAAACGGTTTTTCTTCCAAATCGTAAACTGTTTTCTTCATATACACATCACTGGCCACCTGGTAGTGCTATCTACAAAATTTTGGTTATATGCCTACTATACACAAGTACAATTACAATTTGTATTTCAGAATGTGCAATTGTAATTTTAAAATTTTGTTGTTTTAGCTTGTTTCTCTTAGAACTACGACATGAACAAAAAGTGACATTAAAAGCTAACAGATGCTTGTATGTATCGTAAGTAATCATGAATGAATGAACGAAAGACTGACTGAATAGATGTATGAATGAACGAATGGGAAGGGGTTTTTAGTACGAGTATACCAAAATAGTAGCAACACTAGTTTAGCATCAGCCAACTTAATATTTAAAATTAAACAAAACTACAATAACTAGAGCTCTAGGTAGGTAGTCTAAACCTAATAGGAAATTCAGCTGAACACTTTTACAAAATTTTCTCCACAATAGCTGTTTGAGTTTCAGCGAAACACATAACAACAAATGATACAAAAAATGTTAAAGAAGCTGGAAACAGTCAAAACTCTGTTTTGTTAAGATCTTTCCTCCCTCTATCAAAGGCCGTGGAAAACTCTAGAGTCACCAATACACCTTCGTCAACGAAGACTACAAGCATTTTCCCCGTAGTGTCACATATGGAGCTCATGCTGGAGGCCGCTAAGTAAACTATTTTGGAATCTAAATATTTCATAAGATAAAATTTCAATTGGGTAGAATTCGCTAATCGACGGACTAATGTCGAACAACATGAGCTTTTAAGAACATTGCTTTAATTTCGGTAGGGTAGTAGGTAGCGTACTAGGCTATCAGTGTGGAGTGAAGGTCTTTTTTACTATTCTCGTTTAAAATTAAGCTATGATATAATTTGTAATTGTATTTTTAACATTTAATAAATAAATAAAAACAGAATTGTATGGAGATCCGCCCAAAATTCTTTATACTGGTAAGTGGTCTACGCGGAAAAGAACTCTGGCGAGAATAGCGGCAGCTATGTCAGTTCAGCCCTCCTCGCAGTGAAACATTTTTCTTTGTGTCCATGCTTCACAATTATCTCTAAATAAAAATATAGTTTAATTGAAACTCAAGCTAAAATAATTAAAATTTTCTTTGTATTTAAACCCATAGAACATTCACAACTTAATTGTTAATAAATTAAAATATGAAATTATATTTTCGGCTTTCGAGTTTTTCAAGTGATCAGTTTTATAAACAAAAAAAAAAATTGGCTACAGTTTTAACACTTTTGACCGCTAAATGTCAAATACTTAATTAGTTTGGCTTAAGTTCGTTTTTATTAATTTAATATTTCAATTATTTTATTTTATTAGAAAGAAATTCTAAAGCAAGGAAATATCAAAGAAAAAATTTGGCTGTACAGAAGGTTGAACTGACATCAGATGTTTCGAGACCACCACAGTCTTCTCATCAGAGCTCATCCCCAACCAACGAATGAAAATCCTATTTACTTTGTTTAACCAATTAACAGATGAGTCGCCATTTTGAGACTATTCTCAACTCTTAAAGTTTTTTAAAGGTTCGGAACTTCACTAAGTGTTTTCTTATCATGTTGAGCTATTTTAGGCTTTTGACTTCTGTCTTATAGGTCGTTTACATTGTCTCGAAATCTAGTGCTTACAACATTTCGAGCTAAATCTAGGTGTTTTTACTAGATTTCCCATACAAAACGAAGTCTACTTTGTCAGTAGACTTGGACGAAATCTACTCAAAATTAGTATTTTCATTTACATATGCAATATTTTTATATACATATACAATATTTTTATATAAAAAGTAAGTGGATTAGCTATACGAATATCGTCTATTAAAAATGTATGAATTAGCTAAGTCGGCACGTTTTGGGTTGCAGTTTACGATAAATTTCAGTCAAAGGATTTTATGTAGGATACGAAATCTAGAAAAATTGTAATAAAGCTTAGTTATAGATTTCGTTAAAGATTTCAAATCAAATTGTTTCGAAATCTAGGTAAATTAAATGCAGTATTATACTGTATTTACATTATCTAACTTTCAAAACAATTTGATTAGAAATCTTTAACGAAATCATATCGTTCACGCTAAGCTTTTTTGAAATTTTCTAGATTTCGTATCCAAGATAAAATCCTTTAACTGAATTTTATCTTAAACTGTAACCCAACAAGTGCAAATTTACCTAATTCACACACGTTTTGTATAAAATGTTTGTGGATAGTAGCTAATTGACTCGTCTTTTTAAAAAAATTGTACAGGGTAGTACAAAAAATACTAAATTTTGAGTAGATTTCCAAATCTACTGTCAAAGTAGATTTCGTTTTGTGTGGGAAGTCTAGTAAAAACAACTTGATTTGGTTCGAAGCCCGGTAAGTACTAGATTTCGAGACAATGAAAATGCCGTATTACCAGCGTGAAATATAATCGATATTTTCAATGCTGGAATTTTTTAATGTTTATTTTGCCCAAATTTTTAAACAGTATACATTCATGTTTTTAGTTAAGTGCCTTTAGATTTTTAACATTTGAGTCATAAAATTTAGTCGAACTGTATGGTTTTTTATCCAAAGTTATTTAATTAGTTTGGCTTAAGTTCGTTTTTAATTTAGTCTTTCGATTAACTATTTTTATTTTAGAGATAAATTCTAAAGCATGTAAATATTGAGTACTCAAAGAAAGATTAAATTAAAAAAAATAACTTTGGATATAACACCATACAGTTCATAACTCAATTGTTAAAAGTCTAAAGGCACTTAGCTAATAACATGAATGTAAACTATTCAAAAACTAGGGCAAAATAAACATTCGAAAAATCCCAGCATATAGGATATCGATGATATTTCACGCTGGTAAGAGAGAAATCAAAAACTTAAAAAAGTTAAAGATGATAAGAAAACACTTATAGCCCAATTCAGTATCTCGATAAAACGTTACGTCTATAGACGGAAATAGCTCACTAAGGCCTAAATTCACAGTCATTAGTTAGCTAATGACAATAGTTAAGCCAATGATATTTTATTCACACTTCTTTGTTTACCATTAGTTAAACCGTCAAATGCCATTGGTTAACAATTAGTTAGATGCTTTAGAACATGGTGCAATAAGTATGCAGGTGGCAGCATAACGTCAGCTGATTATTTTTTGTTCTAGTAACTTTGTACATAAACAAAGTCTAGCACGTGTAGTTTTTTGATAAGCATTATCTAGTTTTTTGTTGTATTTGTTGAACCTGTATACTTATTACACTATGTTTTGGAAATTATTACATGCATATAGCATACTTTTAGGACCGAAAAAAAATATTTGCTCCATTACCTTCGTGTGCTTAAACATTTTTAAATTGCCGCCTTAAGATGTGTAATATTCTTTATTTCTTTATTTTTGCTAGATTTATTACTGTTTGGATAATTTATACTGGAAATTTTATAAAAAGCGTTACTAGGGGGTATGAAAACTCCGAAAACAGCGTTCCGTAATATGTGAATAGCCCCTAAACTATGTAGCGAATATAAAACAAAGAAGTCAAACAGAAATTAGTCGGAAAACTTGAATTGGGCTATTAGTGAATTTCCGAACTTAAAAAAAACGATAATAGTTGAGTATAGTCACGAGATGGCGGTTCATCTGTTAATTGGTTAAATAAAGTAAATAGGACTTTCGCCCGTTGGTTGTTGCTGCCTTCGCTTGCTGTGTGTTCTAGGGGTAAAGAGCTCTGATGAGAAAACTGTGGTGGTAAATACTTTTGAATTTCTTTCTAAAATAAAATAATTTAATCGAAAGATTAAATTTAAAACTCATACAGTTCGACTAAAATTCATAACTCAATAAAAAATACCTTTAAAAAGATACCGTTTTAAAATTTTCCTACCGAGCATACATAAATGTATGTATATTAAAATGGAGTACATATAATATTTTTCCATTTTCTATCATTTGTAAAACATTGTAAACGAAGACATTAAATGACTGAAATGTGATATTTATGTTACTAAAATTAAACAGAAAAGCATCTGTGGATTAATTTTCACAAAAACAAAAACAAAAAAAAAACATAAAGACTGCAAAGAAAATTTGTTCTTTAATAAGAATAAAACAAACAGGGGATCTTATTTTTTTAATAAAAAGTTTTTGTTTTTTCAATACATACTAACATATATCTAAATTAGTAGAGATTAAATTGACAAATCCTTTATACATAGTAATTTGTCAATTTCCTTTTTTAATAAATATACATAATATTTCAATTAATTTCTGACCACATATTCTTCGGTCAAAAGTTGATGGAGCTTGAAACATTTTTTTTTATTTGTTTTGAAAATAACTTTAACTCATTATATAGTGGCGCTTTTGTAATGAACTAATCAATCAACCCCTTTTTAAGTCAAATTATTTAATTTGTAACAACAACGAATACTTGCCGTATATGGCTGTACTCATATGACAGCATCAGTAATATACAGCAGTAGGTTGGTTGTGTCAGTAATCTTGTTTATTACAAAGAGTACTGAATAGTAAAACCCCTTTTACTTTTGTATTATTTCTTTGGTTGCTTCATTAGATTTTTAATCAAGTCAACTTCCTATGGCTAAGTATAATTAGATTTGTAACCTTTTTTGTATCTACACAAACAACATTTACGGAACATATGTTTGTCTAGAAAATTGAACAGTAAAATACTCGTACTATATACTCTTAATACAAATTTAAATCGTTATTATCTAACACTGGACTGTGGCAATAGAATTAATGATGGCATTTTATGTCGTTTATTTGTTAATGGTGGTATACAAGGTTGCCAGATTTGACGATTTATCGTCATTTTTTGGTGTCAAAAATAGCATTTTGACAACTGGACGATTTTTACCTTAAATTTTACGATTTTTAAGAATTATAACTAGACATAATTTCCTAAAACTTTTAAAACAATTTTGAACGTGATCAAGAATAAGGCGTATCTAACAGGTGAATTTACAAGATCAGCTGACCTCACTCGCCTAACCGCAGCCGTAGTTGAGTGATGTAATGGTCATAATATCATCACCGCCTCGATATACAGACTCCTTTCTTTACGGTATTTGACATTTCCTTATAGAGCTAGATGTGCTGATATTTTCAACTTTCTTTCAATGTTGTAGAATTGGCTGTACCTGTTAGTTGGGTCATGATCAAGAACTTCGCAGCTTTTGCTACAATATGTGATAAAAGTTGGGAGTAAAAGTAATTATTTTATATTGACATTTTAGTATTACAAGCTTTTTAAACCTCTTCCTCTCCATAATTTATCAACTGCTGCATACATACATATGGATGTATGTATATCAAATATAATAAAAATTAAATACTAGAAAATAATGCTCAAATATTTACAAAGGAATTAACGAAGTTCACTGTTTGATGCAAATAGTCAAGCAAAAGTGCAAATGCAAATTATTGTAGCTTTTTTATAAAATATTTTGCATTATGCTGATGCATTTCATGAAAAAGCTACGATATTTTGCATTTGCACATTCGCAAGACACTGAACTCCGCTATTCTAAGATTTTCAAATATATTGGTACCTCATATCTCAAAAAAGAGAAGCTTGGCGAAATGTGTTTAATGTTTTAAAATTATTAGCATAGATATGGCTTTTATTACATTTTTAGCAATTATAACTTTGGTTTAATTAAGATTTGTTTCTGAAATGTTGTTTACGTATAAAGAGGTTATTAATGAACACTTTTACTTACGTAACTTCAAAATGTTCGTGTTTTGAGATATGACTATGTCACATTAAAAGAGTGATACTTATGTATGCACACAAAGGATTTAAATGCTGCAAGTTTTTGGTTTGCATTTTTAAAATAGTATTGAAACGGACACAATCTTGTTAATATATGAAGGGCTTGGTGCAATAACTCGGTAAGCCACATAAAATCAGAAATTGGTTTCATATGCTCATTTTCTTGCTAGGTAACAAAGGTTTGCAGTCTAGAGACATTTTTTGGTAAGTTCTGGTATTTTGCAAATATTTGTTTTATTTACTAAATGTTACAAATACAATTACAAATTATATCATAACTTAATTTAAACGAGAATAGTAACAATGACCTTTACTCGTTGTAGTGAAACAGACCAGAGTCTATGGTGGGAATCGAAACCACAAGCTCCACACTGATAGACTAGCATACTAGCCTACCGAGGCACCTTATTTTGCAAATAATTATATTGGATATATAGAGTAGAAATTACAAAAGCCATAAAATGTTAACTTTTGTTTAAATTTAAAGGTCAATTAATTCAATATTTTGTTTTTGTGGCTTACTGCGTTATTGCAATAAGCCTCTCATATATATTTTAAATAATGTGTATGTATGTACATATGTATGTATATTACTTTTCTAAAAAAATACACTAAGCATGTGATTATAATGTTTATTCAGTTAAAACAACAGTTGATATCTTTATTGATAAAAAAAATTCGTTTATTTTTTGTAAAAACTGGGAATTTATTTGTTATGTTATTCATAATAAATTAGTATTCTAGTTGTACGGCAGATTTCTATACAAAATTTCTTTTATTAACCTCGAAAAAAGGGGTTTGACGAATTTTTGACGATTTCGGATAATTATTTTGACGTTTTCGACGATTTTTCGCTCGAAATATGACGAATTCTTCCTATTTCATCTGGCAACTATCGTGGTATATAGTCGTCGATACAGCTTTGGCTCTTTTGGGTGGAGGGGGCGCTGGAACAATTGGTTGAAACGGTGACAGTATTCTATTAGCAGAATTAAATGCAGAAATAAGAAGTATTCACAAAATAAAAGAGATAAAAACTTGTTTCTGCCACATACAATATTATTTTATGCATCTAAATCAGTGATGGAAAATACAGATTTTGAAATGGTACTGAGCCTTAATTTAAGAAGTACTTTTTTCACCTTAATGGTATTTTTTCAAGAATTGAAAATGTAATACATCAGGTATTTTTAATTATCATACAAAGGAACCATTTTTGACATATTAATATATTTTTTTACTATTTCCGTTGTTTTTTCTAGATGTATGTAATTGGAGCACTTGAAGATATTCGTATTAATGTTCACTGTAAATATGGAACTTCCGGTGTATTGTTGGTTATTAAATTTTGAAAATTTAGGTATCTTGAACTAGCAACAACTATTCATATCTTAAGGCAGAAAATATGAAATAAAGTTCAGCCAGTGGCTAGACAAAAATTTAGTTTCATGCACAGAAAAAGCTAAAATACGATTTCAATTGCTAACCCCCATAAAATGCGTACAATAAACCAACATTAACTTTAATAAATTTTTATGAATGTGGGGGTAAAACTGCAGATTAATTTAGCTTTTGAAGCTCAATCTACGATGAAAATATATCTTATTTCACTCGATATGAAAATACTGAGGACTTAGAATTTGGTTTGGGTATAATCTCAAAGTGCAACTTATATAGTCTACTACATGTAACAATGAATTTTATACCAGTTATAAATAGTTCTCTAATAACTTCTGTTTGAACAGATTTTATTTCTTCAAATAAAGATATCAAGAGTTTTCGAACAAGTTTTTGAATATAATGGGTTGAATATTAATAAACCGGAAAAAATTTAATTTTTTTAACGTAACAGATTGGAAAAAAGTACTTTTTATATCGTGGGGGTACTGAGGTATTTTGAGCATGAAAAAGTACTAAAAATAGTACAATAGTACTGAATTTTCCATTACTGATCTAGATTCTAGATGAAAGTAAATAAAATACCGGCTCGTGTGCCATAATTTTAGTTTACTTCTGTCTATTTATCGAACGTCTTCGATTAATGAGAGATTATTATTTATGTGAGAAGTCTTCGAATCGAAAATACAGGGCGAATTGAAATTTAAGGCGAGTTTGAAAAAAATTTATTTATATATCAATTAACTTCAATTATTTCATGAAATAACCTGCAAAAATTGGGATAGCAAATATGTATAACTATAAAATTTTTTATGATAATGAAACTTCTCAAAGCGAAGCCTTTGAATACTACATTATATTCTTTTAAAAAATATTTGTTTAACTTGAGTAATTCTTGAAATATCCCAGTGAAATGGGACATAATGAAAGTCATTCGAAGGAAATAATTCCTGGAGTTTTCAAAATTGCCACAGTTGGCTCTTGGTACATAAATTTAAAGAAACTAAAGCGTCCCCGTGTTTGTCGGCCGATATAGTGAGGACGGATCCCTTAAGGTGACATTTTTTAGTGTTTTGCTCATAGGTCTGAAACTACATATCACTTTTATCAAAAAATTCTGCATAAAAACTGTTTCTGATCAGTTTTAATTAAGACCAACCTTTTTAGAGTTATAAAGCCAAGAAAAACAAGAAAATTAAAAAAAATAGCTTTAAAATGATCCACAACACTCCTTGACATATTTTAATTTTTTAAAGCTAAAATTTTCTAATGCATTTTTTTAGGGTAATTAGGATGAGTTAAGACGAAAAAAGTATAAAAAAATTCTTTCGGCCATTGTCTAGATAAGGGCACATTTAATTTTTCCTACTGTTTAAAGCGCCATCCAGAGTCACAGACTAGTTCGATTAAAAAAATGTACATCTTGTTTGAAGGGCTACTAAACTACGCATGTAAGAGCCAAGATTCCGATTCAACGCGAAATACATATGTTTAGGAGCCAAGATTGGCTGCCCACTGGGTAACCCAAAAACCCACCCGGGTTTTATGGGTATTTTTTACAAAACTTAAGTGGGTTTTTTACTTTATATTCATTGAAACAAAGATGGTATAATTTTGACGTTTTATTTACCGAAAAGTAACAGAAAATAATTATAAAATTCATAGAAACGAATAAAACAAATTGCATACACATGTATTTATATGCCCATTTGTGTGTATGTACATTGAACCATAGTGGGTTTTTCTTAATTTATTAATTTTAGCAAAGATAGTATATTATATCAAAAAAAATATAAGAAAATATAAAAAAAATTCTTAAAAATAATAGCCCAAACACGTACATAAAGCTATTTTTTACTATCAGATGAACAAATTCCTTCTAATGATGTTACCTAGCAGGTCAATTCATTAGTGAAGTGAAAAAAATCGCCAAAGTTTGAAGGTAAACATTTTTAATTTTTTGCGTTTAATATTTGCCAACATTGTTTTTTTTTTGTTTTTTGTATTTATTTATGACTTAGACATTAAACTAGGATTCATATTTATTAATACTTAAAACAACTAAGCAACAGCTTTGCTTCATGAAGTCAAGCTCAAAAGTTATTACAATAAGTACAATCAAGTACAATCATGTATTTCAATCCAGTAAACAGTTGCTTCTTCAATTTTTACCTTAATTATTCCAGACAAAATTATTCTTCTCACACGAATTTGTTTAAATTATTCTAAATTATAAACTTAAACTTGTTTAACTTTTTCCCTTAAAAAAGTCAAATAGAAAAAGTGTTGCAAGTTCAAAAAGCAACTACAGCAACAAATATGTGTAACATTGTCAGTGAAAGTGTCAATTTCAAAAGGATTATTTAAGTGCAAACAGCACGAACAATAAACAACTCAACAAACAAGCAAAAATTTCATTAAAAAGGGGTTAATCGTTTCTTTAAAACCCTGTTACACAAACATTAAACTACTACAAATTAAGGAAACGTTGTGGGAAAACACAACAGGACCTCGAAAAAGATGTGTTGAAAATATATGTACATTTATGAAAATAACACGTTCGTGTTAGCTAAAGATTCTGTTGAATTTTCTCAAAACAAATTTTCATCTTTAAATTATTAAGCAGCTAAGAAGGTGGTGACTTTTTCTATATCAGTTTTTACATCCGTTGCTTCAACATGCATTTTCAACTACATGCACCACATTTCGTCCTGCATATTTTTTGTAATTTGATGCTTTTCCTTCACTTTCCACTTTCACATTGCACAGATAAAGTGTGAAATGAAAAACCTGTACGTGACTCATGTGCTGTTACCGCCCTGGCTGGTTATTTGGTGTCATGTACCTCGAACATAAAAAATAAAAGGAAAAGGTGCAGAAAGTATGAAGAAAGTATTGGTCAATTTGCTATTTAATTATTCTTTTCGGCGTTAAATATGTTCACGATCAAATATATTTAAAATTTAATATTTTTTTCTGATTTTCTTTTTTCAGTTGGCTCCTTATCAAGCTGTATCAATTAATTTCGTTATGGCTTGTCATTTTCCGTACAATAAATTTTTATATTTATTTGAAAAATATGCATACATTATGTATCTCAGCAGCAACAGAAATCCGTGTAATTGTAATATTTTTTAATGGTAATTATGGAATCACTTTTCAGAAGATATGTATATGACTAAAGGGAGGGAAAGTTAGAAGTAGTTAGAGAAATAATATATGTAGAAGTTTCAAATGACGAAACTAAAGGGCAGAGAGACATACATGTATTAATTTTATCTGATTAGCTAGCCCTTGTTAAAAATGAAAATTGTAGTTTACCTAAGCGTTTTTTTAATTCAAAGGACATAGCTCATTTTAGTCCGAATAAAACGAAAACTTTGTAGTGCTAGGTAGTCAGTAGAAATAATAGGTGTGAGTACCGCGTATGCCACCTAGTCGAACACCAATAGTCTAACAGCACTGGTCTGCAGTGAAAATTTCTTGTAAAAGAAAGCTTATGGAATTTCATTTAAAGGAAATTTTCACTGTAGACCAGTGTTGTTAGACTATTGCTGTTCGACTAGGTGGCATACGCGGTACTCACACCAATTGTTTCTACTGCCTAGCTTCTTTAAAAGATTTTAACCCTATAAATTCAAATCCGTTTTGAGTTTTTTCCTATCAAGTACATATCGTTACCTTAATTTAAAAAAGGCGTATCTTTTAGAAGAGACAAAAATCTTAATAAAAGGATTACAGCATTATACTTATATATTTTGAGAACAATGAAATAAGTAATTGTTTAGTTCTAAAACTATACATACGTTTTTTTGCATTTTTTTATTAAGTTATCTGTCCCACACTTAAACATTTTTTAAATATTAGATACGCCTTTTGTAAATTAAAGTAACGATGTCTTTTTATGGGCATTATTTAATATATGACACCCGAAATAGGTCGGTCACGCTGATATACGGCTGATTCTCATTTCAAATGTTTTTTTCGTGTCCGTTGAAAATATAGTAAAATATTTAATAAAATTAACGCATCAATTTTAAAATGAAAACTGCTTTAGCATGATTTAATAGATAATAAACAAATGTGCATATCTTTTTTTGTGTAAAACTGTTATGTGTTAAAAACGAAGAACGAAAATACTGTTTTTAATCTCTTCATACAAAATATAATGTATTAGGTAGTTCGTATTTTACTACAAAAATAAAATTATTTGCAGCTGACATAACTTTTGACATTGTTGGTCGATTTTATTAAAATACGTCTTCTTTGAAAGAAGAGTTAGCCTATATTTAGTTCATGTATAAACGTTTGTAAAGAATTATTTTAAAACATAAACATTTTTTTATTTTTCAATGTGAACCCAAGTCAAAATTGAAAAAGTGCTCATAACTTTTAATTTCGTCCTGCGCTTATTATATTTTGTTTTTGTTTTTATAGAGTAGATCTATAGTATTTTCAAACACTATATTAATTTTTTTAGGTGTATTTTTTCAAAAATCATTGCCAGAACAACCGCGAAAGCCAATGTAAAGTTCACGACACAAACATTTTAAAAAATCTAGAAATATAAGGCTATTTTAGGATGCATTAAATGAGGCGATATATATTAGTTATATTAGTAAATAAAAAAAGAACAGAATTTATGTTTAGAATGAGAATCAGTCATTTATATTTCATCATATGGGCATTTCCTTGTCAACGTACGTGATATTTGTACGCCTACAAAAATAGGAGTAACTGAAAAATATGTTGTCGTTGTGTTCCATTCAGAGGGCACTATACATGAAACAAAATGTATCACATTTGGAACCCTGTTGTCCATTATATGGAGGTATATAAGGGCACATCGTACGCGACATAAAACGGAAGTTATAATACAGTGCATGTAAAAATATGCGAAAATCTGCTAATTGTAAAGTTTTGATTTCATTTTTAAATTTCTTACACTAAGCCAACTAGGTTTCCTTTATTATAAGTAAATTTGAAATAAAAAAAACTTTTGGATGATTTAATAATGAACAAAATTTAATAGCGTATGTGACATAGCGTACGTGACAGATTTTTCTCTTATAGTATTCTTAAGTAATGAAATAAATGTTTTATAAATATATTTAAACAAAAACTTAAAAACATATAATAAATATGTATTTGGTGATAATAGCAATAAAACATGAAGATTCCAGTTCATTTCATACTGCGCACTATGAACTTGGGCGCCGAGTTTAGGGCGCCACCTTAGCCTACTACAGAGTAGTACATACTAATTAATTTGAAAAATTTTCGCTTAATGAATACGCAGTTCGAGAATCATTTATATGCTGACTATCATGATATGAAAACGGATGAAGTATTTTTTATTTTCGAAATTTGATGGAAATGTTGCCATTTTTCATTTGCATTTAGTTGCATTTGTAGTACTACAATAGCGTACGTGACGAACTTTAAATGTTTATAAAATTTTTCTTACGCCAAAATGAAAAAAAATTTCGATCAATATTTGTTTGCAACAAATATCTTGCTCTAAACTTTTATTTCGAAAAGTTGCGACCGGTCAAATTCAGATGACGTAGATAAATAATGTTTTTGCACTCCGTACGTGACATTAGAATATCATCCTCACGAACCTTGCTCATTTTTGTTGGCACATTAATTTTAAAGTATAATTGCAATGTTACAAATAACTGAATTTAGTCGAAAGAGTTTAGAAGAAACCCAATAAGCATTCAAAAACTTAAACTTCCTGTGCTTCAAATTCAACTGGAAGTAAAATTTATTTCAAGCTTTGCTGCAAGTTCTTTGCAAGTTTGAAAATAATTTAAAAGCAACAAAAATGTATGCTCAAACTTTCTTTTGTTTGTGAAATAATGAAAAATTAAATCATATTTCAGAATTAAAAAATAGCTTAATTGAACATTTTCTAAAATTCAGTGCAAAATTATAAAAAATTGTGAAATAATGAAAAATTAAATCATATTTCAGAATTAAAAAATAGCTTAATTGAACATTTTTCTAAAATTCAGTGCAAAATTATAAAAAATGAGCAATTATGTAACATATATGTATCAGTGGTGGATATTCAAGAATCGCGTTGTGAAAGAAACATCCAAAATAAAAACTAAATTGCAAAAATTTTAAAAATACATGAGGATGTACCTACATAGTATGTGTTTATAAAAGTAAGTGAAATGCCTACAAATACGTTTATTTGATTATTGTAACACATGGAAACGTTCACTTCTCTGACGCGCTTTCCATAATAGCCACCATTAATTTAGTAATTTAATCTTTGCTTGTAATAAAGAATTTTCTAATAAAGCTTGAAATAGACTATATTTTAAACTTGAAACACACTTTTACTCAACCCTTGATGTAAACTATATTTCAAGGGTTGAATTAAACTTAAATTCAAGGCTTGAAAAAACTATAATTTAAGGCTTCAATTGAACTTTTTTACCAACTGTAATATTTTACTTGAACTCAAGTTCCCATTTTGCTGGAAATGCTATTGAAATAAAGTGTATTTCAACCCTTGAAACTGGATTGTTTGACTTAAATACCAATTGTTTTACGCTTTATTTCAAGCAAAATTGCTTATTGGGAAAGCGAAAATAGTTTATTGTAATGTCTTAAAATTAGTCAAAAGGATATTCAGTTTAATTTTTGTTTGTTTTTTGATATTTGAAAATTGTAGTAAGGTATAAATACCTCTGTATAGTCACATTTGATTGCTCAAATGAGATTAGTAAAATTTGATTGTTCTACAGACGAGCGGAATGTATTTAAAACTGCCATTCATAAGCCAAAATCACGTAACTACACTTTTTAAACTTTACAGGAGAGAGAAAAAACTAAATAAAATACTTCAAGTTACTGAAGTAAAGTCGCTTTATTTTCGTTTGTAATTTGGCTGATTTTTATGATAAAGATTTGAAAATTTGTCGGGACATGCCTTTCGATGTAATACGCAATAATTAATCAAAAATACAATTTCAAATTTTTTGTTAGTTACGTGGTTTTGGATTTCAGCTGACGATACATTTGGGTGTATGAGTGTTTACGATTTTATGCAAAAAAAATAAGAGTGCGAATTTTTAACAAGCTTTCAAAACTTCTCAATCCATACACATACCTTATAATGTTGTTATATATGACATTTATGTTTCTTTTGCTAACTGAGTCACAGCTTGCAAATAATTCACACCCATATAGTAAGGAAGTAATGAAATAAGCCTTTGCAATTAAGGTCCTCATTCTAAACGGAATGAAATACTGCGTGGACTAGAGAGGTCTTAAGTTTACATAAGTTTGACCAAGCAGAGAGTTTATGCAATCAGTCCATATTAAGTTACTGATGAAAATTATCCCAGAATTTTTCGCTGCTCTAACAATTTCAAGTTTTTTGCCATTTAAAACAATGTAATCATTGATGGACGGAACTAAGCTTTTTTACGTATTAAAATACATTTAGATTTGCGGGACTCAAACAGAGTCCGTTAGCACTAGCCCAGAGGAACATTTTTTTTAAATCGTCATTTAGATGGGATATACCTGAAGCAATATTTTCGACTGGGCTACTTAATGTAAGTTTTTTTGGCAAGTCGTTTAAATATAAGGAAAATAAAAGTGGTCTTAAAATAGAACAGTAAGGCACTCCCCTATTATTGGCCAAGTATCCGACCAAACATCGTTTACAAATACCGATTGTGTGCGATTCGAAAGATATAATGATATAAGCTTAGTTGACATATTCAACTGCTACTCTTTAAACACAAAAAATTATAATAATCGTAGTATTTTAACTTGGGTTTACGAGGAAAATAAAAAATTTTTTTGTTTTAAAATAATTCGTTACAAACATTTATACATAAGAAAAAAGTAGGCTAACTCTTCTTTCAAACAACACTTATTTTAATTAAATCGGCCACCAACGTCAAAAGTTATGCCAATTTCAAATAATTTTTTTTCTATCCTTCAGCTGCTAATAACTTTTTAACGTCCTAAAATTCGTGGATAAATTATATTTAAAAAAATTTTTTACGTAACGCTCAATACATTTTTATACGAACTCAATATTTTTTTCAGAACACATACTTTATTTTGAATTCAATAAAATTCAGATCAATAATCTTCGATGTACTTTAAAATAACCTCCTTGTATATTCACAAAAAAAATATCAAAAATACTAAAAAACTATGGATAACACTCAATAAATTTTTTTGGATACAAACGAAGATTGATTGATGAAACGTTTTGCTTGTTCAATTCGCAAGCTCAGTCGTATGTCTTATCGTTTAAAAAAAGACGATATTTGTTTATGTGCTTGTGAACAGACAAATTTGTTGTATCGTTATTTTGTCGTATTTTATATGCCAATTTAATTCACCTTAATTTGATACCATGAAATGAAACCAGGTATGGAAATTTTAGTTTAATGCAAAATAGAATAACTTTTTTCGCGACAAGCAATTTTGATTAAAATAGTTTGAAATTAAATCGAAATTAATCAAGTACATCATTAGTTTAAGAGGAATGTATTTTCGGGTGTTACTTATCACATAAATAAAAGCTTTTTACAAATTAATCTAACAAATAGAATATTCCCAGACCTGGCCTCAATACAACTATTTAAAGAACATATAAAATTCAATCGTATAATTATAACGCACTTTAGTTGAAAATTACCAACAACAAAAATACAATACTGTATAATTAGACGATTACACAACACATACGACATTAATACGAGCTTGTGAATTGAACAAATACTATTTAACAAATATTTAGAAGTACAAACTTACGCTGTTATTTTAGTGTATGTTGACAATGCAATTTTAATAATTAAACTGAGTAATGAAGCGTAAAAAAGCTCGTAACGGCCAAATGAAGAAATTTTAATAAAAATGAACTCAATAGCTTGTTCAGTTGCAACAGCTGACTTGCAGTATAGTTTGCAGATTTTTTTTATATTTCTGCGAAAATCTATGGATTTGAGCTTGAAATTAGCGGAAAGTTTTGATTATTTTTAGTGTACTGGTTATGAAATATTCATTGGATATCGATCATTTGCTTCAACAACGCCATAGCTCAATAAAACTGCTTTTACATAAAACCAGTTTAAATACGAGTATTTAAATGTACACAACTTAATGGAAAAATAACATTTTTTTCTTCTCCCAAGAGTTGAGTACACAAGATATTTTTATGAAATTTTTACACAATATGAAGAATGATAGAGCGATTAATTCTGTATTATCAATACAAAAATCACGTTTTTGAGTTATAACGGTGTTGCAGAAAATGAGCTATATAAGTACTTTTTGATTCTGCGAAATTTTGGAAAATACTTTTTATTTCTACGAAATAAAAATAAAATTCATTATATCAGTCTGTATGGTGAGGAGCTAATAGTTGTGACAACCATGCTATAATTCCGAATTCAATACATATTATAAAATTCATATGTCAGCAGATTAAAGGCTTAAAAAACGAGCGAAAATAATATATATTAATTTACTTCATTTAATAAAAATGATCTAACGAATATATATTAATGTGATTATTTCGAACAAATTTTTTTTATAGGCTAATAAGAAAAATTACCTTAAAGAAAAATAAATCAATGGCAACACTAGGACTAGTTGCGATAAACATCAGATAAACATTCATTTAGTAGCGATTTAATTCTCGTTTCTCAAAATGTTTGTATATAAGAATTTCGGTCACATTCTGCAGAGCCATCTACCACGACGAGAAAAGCAATATATGTATATGTACATGATCAGTGACGATGGAAGCATTGTTCTATTCTGCTGTGTACATTGAAAGCTAATCAGCATAATGTAGTTTTTATCATAAAAATAGTAAAAGAAAAAATATTATTGAAATATGGCACCATCACGCAAAATGGGAGGAGGGTTGAGACCAAGAAATTTGCAATGAATACAAAAAATTTATATAAAAGTTTCTTGCTTTTATTACTCAATTAATTCAAAAGGGAGACTGGTGAATTCCAACCACCACTATTACAAAAAAAATTTTTCCAATATATTTGAAATTCTAAGGGAGAGTGAATTACTATAATAAAAATATAAAAAAATGTATTGCGTATAGTAATTCCACATTTGTTTCCAAATCCATCTTAAATGATTTTTTTATGTTTTGTCGAGTGTGAAATTTGCGCAAAATTGTTTGGATTGCAGTTGATAAAATGCTAGAACGTACATATTACCAAAAACTTTTAAAGGTATTATATGAAAATAAGGGTTTTTTTTTTGTTACTTTTGGTTTTGAAAGGGAAGATGTGGGATCATGAGGGGGAAATAAATTTTGTTATTTGAATTGATACTTCTGAGTTTTAATAGTTATTTGTTTGAAGTTTTATTTCTTTTTTAAATAAATCAAGTAAAATACGATTTGATCTAGAAGCAATTATGTTGTTGGAAGAGTATACTTTTCTATGCGAGATTTCATTTAAGAAGAACATAAGCAATATTTAATATTATAAAGTTTTGACTGGATTAAGAGTGGCGCAACAGAAGTGATTTGACAGAAATAAAAATAGACACATGATTATATGTATGTGTATACAGCCGCCTCCAAAATTACCCGAACCATTATTAATAGATTATTATTAGATTATTATTAGATAGCTTTAAAAGTTTTTTCATTACCTTTTCCGATAAAGTTGGCTCTCAGAAAATAATTATTTTTTTCTGAATTCTCTCCCTTGTTATACAAAATAGAAAGGGACCTAAGGGTAAAAACCGGGTTTGTTCAGGAGAGCCATTTTAAAGATTTAAATACGTGTATCTTTGGTGTACCATCACTGAGCGTGTTGGTTTGGTCTCATTTGAAAGCGACACATCTCATGACGTCAGGAACATGTTGGTCAACCTTGAAAACGCGCGTAGGTCGTCCCTACCTCTTGTTTTGTGTAGTTGGTTTTTACTGTTTTCTACCTAGCGCGCTGTTTTCATGAGTTTGATATCAATTTTGCTCGCGTTTTTTCGAATCCAGGTTTATTTTCTGAAATGATTAATTGTGAATTATAATAAATACTCATTTATAATTCTTTTAAATCGTGAATATCACTCTGTTAGTACGAATTTTTTTTCACATAACCTTATTATGTTATTCGCGAAAATAATTTAAAACTAATAACATTCTTACTGACTGTTTTAGGATGAAATGGTGGACGAATTTGAAGAAGTACATTTACTTTATCGCTTCCCTGATGACAAGGATGATGACGATCACTTCTCAGAATTATCGGATAGTGACTCTGAAGATGATACCGATAATATGTACCTTGATAAATTTGATCTTGATTTACGCGAAGAAGAGGTAGTTGCTCGACTGTATGGTTCAAAAATACCTCCGTGTTGTTCAAATCCCTAAGATCCCTAAGAAAATGGCTTTGGATTTTCGTACGTCTTTTATGAATTTAGATAAGGAATCCCAAGGTTTCATTATTCTCGCACATCTGGCAGCTCACCGTAACGATGCAATGCTCAGGTCAAAAGTTGGTGATCGATCGCGAGCTATGCAGAAACGGTACAATCAGATATATTATTTTCGAAGTTTGCCGATATGCCGTGATATGTACTTCTTCCTGTATACAATGGGGATTAAACGCTACAAAAATCTAATCGAACATTACGACAAAAATTGTGTTTATCCACGCGAACATGGCATGACGAATAAAATTAATCGTACAGATGCTTTAACTACTTTGGAAAAAAAAAGAAATTGTTTCATTTATCTGCCGTTTTGCTGAAACGGTTGCTATCACTTTACCTGGACGTCAACCAAATCATCGTGATTATCGTTTATTGAAACTTCCAACTACTGAAAGTAAGACTTCTGTTTACACTAGATACACCAACAGCGTCGAACCGGGTGGTAAAATCGTAAAACTTCGCAGTTTCCAAACGCTGTGGAAGAAATATTGTCCCTACATCGTCAATATGAAGCCGGCATACGATTTGTGCGAATTGTGTCGAAATCTTGCAAAAGATGCTGTTAATACAGTAAACGTTACTGAAGTTGAAAAAGAAGCAGCATTGAAGGTATATTCTGATCATTTGCAATCTGCCAGCAATCAGCGAGAGTACTATAACGACTTGAGAACATTAGTCAATCCTGATCCAAATGCCATGTATCCAGGTATTCCAGAGGAGGATTATCTAGTAATATCTATGGATTATGCGCAAAATGTTAGCTTTCCGTCGGGTCCACAGCAAATAGGAACTGCATACTTTAAATCAGGTCACAAAACAGCAATTTTCGGAATTACAAACAAACGTCAAAATGTTCAACACATCTTCTGTATTGACGAAAGCGATTCCATTGGAAAAGGTCCGAATTCAGTAATATCAATGCTTGATTATTACCTACGAGAAGTGCATTCAACTAAAAAATTTGTGATATTCGCTGATAACTGTGTTTCACAAAATAAAAAAAATGCGATTGTACGATATTTACAACACCTTGTCGATACTTCCAGATGTCAGTCAGTTGAATTGACCTTTTTGTTGATCGGACATACAAAGTTTTCACCTGGTGGTTTATTCGGAGTTTTCAAATCAAAATATCCCCAAACTAATTTCGTCTGCTTCATGGATGTAGTTGATTGTGTTAAAAAATCATCTCGTAATGGATTTAATGTTCCTGTACCTATTCGACTTCCAAACTCAAGTGACCCTGTTGTTGAGTGGAGAAAATGGGACGAATACTTCTCCACTAAATATAAAACTTTAATTGGAATATCGAAGTATCATCACTTTGTATTTATTGCTCAGTCACCAGAGCAATGTAAACTGTTTGCGAATTCAGCCATCATAAATGAAAACATACATCTGAGTAACAATACCAGTTTCGATGACAAACCAATGGTACTTGTATAAAAACCCAGTTTTACCAGTTTTAATTTAACACCAAAAGACTATTTGATTAAATTAGGCTGCCTGCAATGGCTCGGGTACTCCAAGGCATTGGAAGCATCTAGAAATCCTGGAAGAACAATTCGCTTTTGTTTAGATTCCTCATGGAATGCAAATATAATTCGATTCTTAGCACTGCATTTTTTTTTAATTTCTTTAATTTTTAATTGATTTTAATAAGCTCTTCCTAATTTATATTCACTGAGAACTAGGGTATTCATTTAATCGGGTTTCTGCTTTAATCGAGGTTTTCGCTTAATCGGTTAATAATCGGTTAATTTCGGTATTAATCGGTTCACCGATTAATAGTTTTTTTATAAATCAAGTAATTTCAGCAAATAAAAATGCATAAATTATTTATTATTTTTAATTTATTAGTAAAAAAGGCAATAAAATAACAAACATAACAATTTTAGCTCAGCAAAAAAGTTCATATGTGTATGTATGTGTACCCCCATATTCACAAATTATTAGTAAAGTTAATGTGTGCAGTAAAACCGATTTTCCCATTCAGAATTCGTACAGTAAACCAACATTAACTTCAATAAATTTTTATGAATCTGGGGGGTATTCATTAAAAAATTAACAAGCTTGTGAGATAATTTTATTAGTTATATCAATAGTTTAAGATCTTCGAAAACAATCTTTCAGAAATATAACTTGGTTTAAATGTTTAGCTTTTAGGCAATTCTTTTCTATAGTTTTGATAAAACTTGACTTGGAAAAATCCTTTCACTTCTAATTAATTTGGTTAATTCTGTTAACAAATCTCTTGTATTACTATCGATAGTTTCTTCTGTTGTCAGGTCACCAGCTGACTCATACTGGCAGCACCAAACATTTGGCAAAAAAGTTTATTTCCGAATTTCTTACTTTCCGTTTCTTTACTGTATTTTAAAACACTCTTGCTAGAAGGAAATATTCCTGAGTGGAGGTATAAAATAATTGAATTCATGCCTCATTATATCTAATCAACAACAGTATTATTGGCTTTTATTAAATTATTAAACAAAAACTTAATAATACCCTCAAGTTCAATTAGATTAGCAGAGTCTTTACTAAGAACTTTTATAGCCACGTCAAAAGGTTTTAAAGTTTTACTTAAGTTAAGATCATTGAACACACTTATTTGTTTGTATGAAAAATAATTTCTAAACACTTAACACTTAAGACGAATCAAATAATTAGACAGACAAAAAATACATTACAATACTACAAAATATGAAAAATTTTGTTACGTCGGTTAATCGGCTAATCGACTGAAATTAATCGGCTTAACCGTTATTCGAAAATAGCCAATAGAGGGCTGCACGAATATACTCTCGAGTACTCGTATGTATGTTTGTGTGTGTATGCATGTATGTTTTTTCTGTATATGGATGTATATATGTATGTTTATATGTATATTTGGTCGTGGCTACCCAGCAAACCAAAACATTTGAAAATAATATCGCATTCGAATGTTGCGTACACATTTCTCGAACCAATGTCGAAGAAATATCGATACCACAAAAATGCAGGAAAAAGTAATTTTTCAAGATTGTTATCTTTATTTTTTTTAATTTATCTATTTTAATGTAAATGGAATATTTATTTATTTAAAATTGTAACTTAGGTTGCAGTCAATCAGATTCGAACACGATACCGCTAGGCTAACAGATTAGCACACATCCACTAGGCTATCGTGGCAAATTTTTGTCTTATCAATTATTCAACATATGAATGTAAATACACATTCGATAAATTATCGAAAATAGTTCAATACTGCGAACATTCACATTTTATGAAATTTGGCAATTGCGCTTCTTATCGAGACATATTTCGGTGCTGCGAACATTCACATTTTATGAAATTTGGCAATTGAGCTTATTGTCGCAACATTATCGACAAAAGCTCGCATTTGCGAACATTCGATTTTTTTAGATTCACGAGCATTTATCGAACAAATTTGTTTCGAAAATTCTTCATTTTAGCGAACCTCCTTTTATTTCGAATCTCAGGTTTAGTGGGTATATCTATGCACACACGAAATTCATACGAGTACATTCTACGAATACATTTGAGTACACTGTGCAGCCATCCAATAGCCAATTTTAAATTAACCGATAAGTTGATGAAATTTGTTTCGAAAATTCTTCGTTTTAGCGAACCTTCTTTTATTTCGAATCTCAGGTTTAGTGGGTACATCTATGCACACACGAAATTCATACGAGTACATTCTACGAATACATTTGAGTACACTTTCCAGCCCTCTAATAGCCAATTTTAAATTAACCGATAAGTTGATGGGGTAGCAATTAACTGGTTAACGGTGAACCGAATGAACACCCTACCGAGAACTGATAGCGGTAAAAAATGTTCACGGGAACTTCACGACAGCAATTTTCTCTCGAAGGGAAATGAAAATTTCATGGAAACATAAAATTCACTTGTTATTCGCGATAGGGCTGAATGTAAAATCAACATGACGCAATTGTGAATTGAAATCATATTTAATTTACAAGAAATCGACAATGTAGACGACAAAAAACAATTGCCAGCAAAAACTTACTGCTGCTGGTTTAAAATTACCATTGTTTCATATTAATTTTAAATGAAAAGTTATTAATCTAACATTAAATCTCTTTGATTAAAATATTTTCACTGTCAAAACAACTTTGTTATAAACGTTACATCATGTTGTTAAAGCTTGATATAACTATATTTCAACATAATTCTTAGTGTTGTTTGAATATCAAATTCGCGTTGTTTCAACTTGAAATATCTTTGATTTAAGATGATTTTTCGTGTTGTTCCAATAACAAATTCACGTTGTTTCAACTCGAAATAACTTTGATTCAACACGATTTTTCGTATTATTTCAGTATCAACTTAATTTTTATGTAACTGTACTGCAATATTAAACCAACATGAAATATAGTTAATTCAAAAGGATAAATGTTCCTTCAAGATTATTGTAAATCATGGTTAATTAACATGAAACGCCTATGAAGCAAAACGTGGTTTTCGACGATTTTACATTGAAATTTTTCTGTGTGTACCCCCACTTCTTTTATTCCAACTTAATTATCATCATAAAGAAAAAAAATTATTTCAGCTCAATAACTATAATTTTTATATTCCAGTAATTCAGTTTTAATTAAAATTTATTAACACAATTTATTTATATGTTTTTTCTTAAATTACACTGACCTACAAGTATCAATTTTTTTCCTTAAAAAACTAAGACGTTTTAATAAAATTATTTTCAGTTTTCTTCTATCATCTTTTTTATTGTCTTGTCTAAAGGGCCCCATAAACTACACCAGCATGGATGCGCAATCAAGTGGTGGCGCCAGTGGGTTGGTCGTGTATGGGCATTTGGTGTGATTGTACGCTTTGATGTAGCGATGTCAAACAGAGTTTGATATTGTATTGTGTATTGTGAATTTAGCTCAGTTGAGAGAAGTTTGTCAAAGAGTAAAGCTGTTTTTAGACTATTCTACAAGCTGTTCGACTTCTCCACAAAATGCAACCCTGATACAATGACTTGTTATTGCTTTTTTAAAACTTTCCATAACTTCATTAGATCAGGGTTGTATTTTCTACAGAAGTAGAACGGCTTGTGGGATAGTGTAAATTAGCTATAAACATTAGGCTAAAATACATTTATTTGAATAAATTAATCATAAATTGACAAAAAAGGAACAAAATATAAATTTTAAACTCTTTCTGAAATATAACAAGTCATTTCTAATAATTTTTTAATAAAAACACGAATTTTTCTTAATTTATATTTTCAAAACAATATTAATTATTAAAGTAAACATTAAAATCATATGTGAAAATTTGTCAGCATTGACAATATAACGGTGCTTTGAAATTGACTGTTTTTGAGAAAATTTATAATAGCAATACACCTTACTTAAAATTACTTAGGTTTAAGAGCGTGTAACTCGGTATTGGATTCGGCTTTTTTAATAATTCTTTTTAGATTCTAAAACATCCGACAATTATTTTTATATAACTGTTCCGGGAAATAATTTTTCAATAGTGCAAAACTTATCCTAGTTTTTTTTCTATTTCTACGTAATTATTACTCGAACTGAATAGGTTTAAGTCGGAAGTAATTATTCCACTTAAGTTCATTATTTGAATTAATATAAATTCAAGTTATTAGAATATCTAATCAGAGTAGCAGAACGTATTAGTACTAATAATTTCGACAGTCGCTACAATGTCATCGTCATCGCTCTTTGTTCACTTTTACACCATCTACCAATTTGTTTTACGAAATAGAATAGGAGAATCTATTATCGTTTGTACAATTTCTGGTTAGAACGAAATTCCCCACCTGATTATTTCTAATTTTCCACCTCTTGTTTAAATTGTTTTGCTTGTCGGTCAACTACGCCTAGCATATTAGTTGCATTTTATTAATAATAGTTTACATTAATTTAAATAATGAACTTAAGCCAAATAATAACTTCCGACCTAATAAGTTTGATTTGATTCTGAAAATTATATAAACTGAAAGGATTTTTTAATATGGTACAGTTCGAAACGGGTTTCTTTTATAGACCTAAAATAAGTAGACGATATGTACTTTGAAAGCTATATTAAATCCAGATTCACCTTTGACCAACTTTCGAGTTCTGGTTGTTTTAAGTGAAGTAGTGCATGAAGAAAACTTTGCAGATGCATACGTATGTATGCAATTGCAAAAATTGTTGTTCTGTATTTTTTTTGTAGTCACAAGTATTCTCCTTAAAATGACATAAGAATAATCTTTGTATATAAATCAGTTTTCGAGATATGTATTAAAAAAATAAACTCAACAAATTAATATGATTTTTTACTTAATCAACGATTTCTTAGTTATTCACAAATTAGTACCGGAAAATGTCGTTGCTTGCGAAATTAACATATTTTTCTTTATACAAAACTTTATCCTTTAACCGTTACCTTTTAAAAATAGGTGTATTGCGAACAAAATAATCCATATATTATGGAAATCGATGGACAAATGTTGATTTTAGTAGCAGTTAGGTGAATTCACCCAGACACTTAAAATGTGCTTTCAGTAATAAATTTATTTTTTGTATGAAAACAATTAATAACAAAAGTATCTTTAAGTGTCTGGCTGTATTCATAATAAAATCAACATTGTCCATCGATGTCCATCGACATCGCGAAATAGGCAGAAACTTTCCTATAAAATGATGATTTTCGCGTATCATAATAATTTTTTGTTAACGAGTTATAAAACTCATAAAAAAATCTGCCTGAAAATAGTCAAACTTCAACCTTTAATAACTTTTGAACGGTGAGGTTTACAAAAAAATTTGTAAGCTACGTTTTTTATAGAGAATTCAATTTGCTACAAATATATGAGACGGGATGGTTTTTCCCAAATAGTAAATACCGAGATATGAATTTTTCTTTCTAATAATAACGAAAAAATAAAAGCCTGAGAGGCTTAAAATTAAGAGCTCATAGTCGGAGAGAATTTTTTGAGGTGTCTACCAACCTATTTTGCAGGGTACAAAGTGAAAAAACAAAAAACAAAAAAATTTGGCCAACCCTAATACCTATTAATATTTATCCTCACAAAATATTTCAAATTAGTTAAATAAATGCATAAATGAATTCTTGAATTTTTTAGATATTTTTTATATTTAAATTTTTAGTATTAACGATCCGTAATTAAGAGTTTTCTAAGGTGCCTTATAAAATATTCTTTATCGAAAACAAAAATTATTTAAGGGTAAAAAATCTTTTTCTAATGTTTTTAAAATACCCTAAAAATAAAAATGGTAGATCTACCTCATAGTAAGATTTATTGGAAACTACCTCTTTTTCACATCGAATCTATCTCTAAGATTTTGGTTGGCATCATTGATTGGCGGTGTTAAAGAAGATTTAAATCTTGTATACACATCTTACAATTACTTTTATTTACGCATACACTTTTTGTTTCAATATTATATATATGTAATCGTACTACACTCGAGTATTGTTGGTTCAGTACATTTTAATGTCAATATTTTGATTACAGGATATTAACCCTTGACTTTTTGTTATTATTGCTGTACATAGAATTTTATACTTCAAGACCATTCGTCTTTCCACCCATGATGTTTCCTCAAACTTAAAAACAGAAACACAACAGAAATTTCTACTCCACAGAACACGAAAAAATTTATAGAATTGAATTTTTTTCCTTTTAATTTTGTGGTTCATTACGAGCTGTCTGTCGTCTAGTAGTGTCGTTGTGTTGTTATATTTGTAGTTGTTGTACAATGTGATGATGACGTTGTAAACTGAAAACACATTTCAGTGTCTGTTCAGTTTTATAGTTGCTAATATCTGGATCAGGGCTGCAAAAGTTGGTACAATTGTACTTTCTTAGCACTATTTGAAAGTCAGAAGTACAATAGCGCCCCAATGATTAACTTAGCACTATTTCAAAATGTTTGAAAGTGGCGGGGTTCGTTTGAATTTACTTCCGCCCACGTCGAATTCGGTTGGTAAACAGACTGGTTTCGGATACGTACCATCTTCAGTGTTCCCTTGAATATTCAAGAATAAGGAAAATGGTTCCAAATTATTAAAGCTGTGTTCTCACTATGTGTATTTGTCTTATGGAATGTCACTTTTTTATACACATGTGATTTCATGTCAAAATTTGCGGTTTACATAAAGTTTATAATTTTTGTGTTCACCTGTTGGTATGTTACGTACATTTGACATAACCTATAAAGCAAAACAATCATAAAACAGCCGAGTGGTTATACATATTTTATTGTTATATATACTTCATTTATTTAATTTTACACTTATTTTATTTAATTTAGTACTTTATTAATTTAACGATTATTTTATTTCATTTTCCCGTCCGCAAACAATTGCGTTATTAAAAACCAGCTGATGTCAGATGCTTTGTCACTTCAAAATAGAACTCGTTCTAAATCATGTGTACTGTGCACAGAGAAATAACACAGGCTATTGTTTGAAGGGGTTCAGACTATATGTACAAATTTACCATGTGAAAATGTGTGTATTTGCCATACACATAGTGAGAACACAGCTTAAGTCTTTAAAAACGGCAACATATGTGCCTTTTGGTCGAAGGTAAAAATTAACTAAATAAACTGATATTATTTACTGATATCCCAAAAATTGCTAATATTCTGCAAATATAGAAAGGATATCAAAATATAATTAAAGCTACAGATATCAACAACTTATAGTCTTTTGTGTGCCTTTTAAAATTAAATATTAATATAAATTGTTAAGTTTATCTACATATGTGATATTTGAAGTGAAAATAATGTCCGTGGACGTTATTTTCTTGGACATTATTGCATGCCACCAATATGTATATGTATGTATATAGTTCGTGGTGTCAGAAATAATTATTATATACATTATAAACGAAATGATAAAGTTTTAAGAGCATATTGTTTTATTTTAAAACTTTATTTTAGTGCATATTTAATGCGTATAAAACACATTTTTTAGTGCATACTTCCGGTTTCCCTGTTTATAAGTTTATAGCTTTATAACTTTCTATCTGTATAATTTTACAACTTTATAACTTTTTTGTCGTTGTAGCTTTATAACTTTATAACTTTATAGCTTTATAGCTTTATAACTTTATAACTTTATAACTTTATAACTTTATAACCTTATAACTTTATAACTTTTTAACTTTATAACTTTATAACTCAATAACTTTATAACTTTATAGCTTTATTAATTTATAACTTTATAACCTTATAACTTTATAGCTTTATAATTATAACTTTATAATTTATAACTTCATAACTTTATAACTTTATAAATTTATAACTTTATAACTTTATAACTTTATGACTTTATAAGTTTATAACTTTGTAACTTTATATCTTTATAACTTTAAAGCTTTATAACCTTATAGCTTTATAATATTATAACTTTATAAATTTATAGCGTTACAACTTTATAAAGTTATAGCTTTATAACTTTATAAGTTTATAACTTCATAACCTTATATCTTTATAATTTTATAGCTTTATAACTTTATAACTTTATAAATTTATAACTCTATAACTATATAACTTTATAACTTTATAATTTTATAACTTTATAAGTTTATAACTTTATAGCTTTATAGCTTTATAACTTTATAGCTTTATAACTGTATAATTTTATAACTTTATAACTTTATACCTTTATAACCTTATAACTTTATAGCTTTATAACTTTATAACTTTATAACTTTATAATTTATAACTTCACAACTTTATAACTTTATAAATTTATAGCTTTATAACTTTAAAGCTTTATAACCTTATAATTTTATAACTTTATAATTTTATAACTTTATAACATTATAGCTTTATAACTTTATAACTTTATAGCTTTATAACTTTATAACTTTATAACTTTATAACTTTATAACTTTATAACTTTATAACTTTATAACTTTATAACTTTATAACTTTATAACTTTATAACTTTATAACTTTATAACTTTATAACTTTATAGTTTTACAATTTTATAAAGTTATAGCCTTATAACTTTATAGCTTTATAAGTTTATAACTTCATAACCTTATACCTTTATAATTTTATAACTTTATAACATTATAGCTTTATAACTTTATAACTTTATAAGTTTATAACTTTATAACTTTATAACTTTATAACTTTATAACTTTATAACTTTATAACTTTATAACTTTATAACTTTATAAGTTTATAACTTTATAACTTTATAACTTTATAACTTTATAGCTTTATAACTTTATAACTTTATAGCTTTATAACTTTATAACTTTATAACTTTATAACTTTATAACTTTATAACTTTATAACTTTATAACTTTATAACTTTATAACTTTATAACTTTATAACTTTATAACTTTATAACTTTATAACTTTATAACTTTATAACTTTATAACTTTATAACTTTATAACTTTATAACTTTATAACTTTATAACTTTATAACTTTATAACTTTATAACTTTATAACTTTATAACTTTATAACTTTATAACTTTATAACTTTATAGCTTTATAGCTTTATAACTTTATAACTTTATAACTTTATAACTTTATAACTTTATAACTTTATAACTTTATAACTTTATAACTTTATAACTTTATAACTTTATAACTTTATAACTTTATAACTTTATAACTTTATAACTTTATAAGTTTATAACTTTATAACTCTATACCTTTATAACTTTATAACTTTATAACTTTATAGCTTTATAACTTTATAACTTTATAACTTTATAACTTTATAACTTTATAACTTTATAACTTTATAACTTTATAACTTTATAACTTTATAACTTTATAACTTTATAACTTTATAACTTTATAACTTTATAACTTTATAACTTTATAACTTTATAACTTTATAACTTTATAACTTTATAACTTTATAACTTTATAACTTTATAACTTTATAACTTTATAACTTTATAACTTTATAACTTTATAGCTTTATAACTTTATAACTTTATAACTTTATAACTTTATAACTTTATAACTTTATAACTTTATAACTTTATAGCTTTATACCTTTATAACTTT
Source organism: Panzeria rudis (assembly GCA_956483635.1). NCBI lineage: Eukaryota > Metazoa > Arthropoda > Insecta > Diptera > Tachinidae > Panzeria > Panzeria rudis. The sequence continues at coordinate 83,782,690 of OY101448.1, forward strand.
ATAACTTTATAACTTTATAACTTTATAGCTTTATAACTTTATAACTTTATAACTTTATGACTTTATAACTTTATAACTTTATAACTTTATAACTTTATAACTTTATAACTTTATAACTTTATAACTTTATAACTTTATAACTTTATAACTTTATAACTTTATAACTTTATAACTTTATAACTTTATAACTTTATAACTTTATAACTTTATAACTTTATAACTTTATAACTTTATAACTTTATAACTTTATAACTTTATAACTTTATAACTTTATAACTTTATAACTTTATAACTTTATAACTTTATAACTTTATAACTTTATAACTTTATAACTTTATAACTTTATAACTTTATAACTTTATAACTTTATAACTTTATAACTTTATAACTTTATAACTTTATAACTTTATAACTTTATAACTTTATAACTTTATAACTTTATAACTTTATAGCTTTATAGCTTTATAACTTTATAACTTTATAACTTTATAACTTTATAACTTTATAACTTTATAACTTTATAACTTTATAACTTTATAACTTTATAACTTTATAACTTTATAACTTTATAACTTTATAAGTTTATAACTTTATAACTCTATACCTTTATAACTTTATAACTTTATAACTTTATAGCTTTATAACTTTATAACTTTATAACTTTATAACTTTATAACTTTATAACTTTATAACTTTATAACTTTATAACTTTATAACTTTATAACTTTATAACTTTATAACTTTATAACTTTATAACTTTATAACTTTATAACTTTATAACTTTATAACTTTATAACTTTATAACTTTATAACTTTATAACTTTATAACTTTATAACTTTATAACTTTATAACTTTATAACTTTATAGCTTTATAGCTTTATAACTTTATAACTTTATAACTTTATAACTTTATAACTTTATAACTTTATAACTTTATAACTTTATAGCTTTATACCTTTATAACTTTATAACTTTATAACTTTATAGCTTTATAACTTTATAACTTTATAACTTTATGACTTTATAACTTTATAACTTTATAACTTTATAACTTTATAACTTTATAACTTTATAACTTTATAACTTTATAACTTTATAACTTTATAACTTTATAACTTTATAACTTTATAACTTTATAACTTTATAACTTTATAACTTTATAACTTTATAACTTTATAACTTTATAACTTTATAACTTTATAACTTTATAACTTTATAACTTTATAACTTTATAACTTTATAACTTTATAACTTTATAACTTTATAACTTTATAACTTTATAACTTTATAACTTTATAACTTTATAACTTTATAACCTTATAACTTTATAACTTTATAACTTTATAACTTTATAACTTTATAACTTTATAACTTTATAACTTTATAACTTTATAACTTTATAACTTTATTACTTTGTAACTTTATAACTTTGAAACTTTATAGCTTTATAACTTTATAATTTTATAACTTTATAGCGTTATAACTTCATAACTCATTATAAATTTATAATTTAATAAATTTATGGCTTTTTAACTATAAGTTTACCACTTTTTATAACTATAATTATGAGCATATTTTGATTTCCAATTTCTTTATTGTTTTAAGCATCTGTTTTCATATTCAAACAATTTATTACGTGTATAAACATTAACATATCTTTATATCTATTTATACAATTTTCTTTTTAATAGTTTTTTTTCGCTGAATGTTTTGTTTATCTTTCGCCAAACACAAAGCAATTTATCCACAATGAATTTTAAGTATAGAAGTGCATTGAATTTTAAATGTAGCGAGCGATTGTAGTATCTTAAATATTATACAGTTTATTTATTTATGCATTTTATAGACAACAGCAACATCAGCACAATTTTCATCTAATACTTTTTTAATGCGATTGAAATTATCAAGTGCATTTCCTTATTGAGTGTGAATTCATAATATAGTTTTTTGTTTGGTTTTGTTTAAGCATTTTTTATTGTTTTTGGTAGTAAAATATACATCGCTTATTTACTCATATGTATAATGGCGGAATTAAAAAAATTAGATTTTTGAGTTAATAATGCACAATTAATCTTTATGCTATTATTTATATCGTATAAAAGTTTCGTAAAATAATTACCTCTTGAGAGAAAAACATAATTTTATTTTTCTATTAGTTGTATCTATGTCAATTAATTAAAACTTTAAAATCGCTTTCTGAAAAACTTTTTTATTTTTGAGTTATGACGTTGTTTGAGTAAATGAGTGATATTTATTGTTATAATTACAATGATAAGAATGTATGAGAAATTTTTTGTGTTAAATTCTTTTTGAATTAATTTTTAAAATGCGGGAGTTTTTAAATATGTATGTATATAAGTACTTGCGTTGGTTCTTAGAAACACATATACAATGTATGTTATACATATTTAATTTTTGTCAGATATTTTTTATTGACAGTAGGACTTAATTTTCATTATTCTATAGAGGACATGCTCACTAATGGGGACCCGTAAAAACATTTTAGAAAAACTATTACATATACATACCTACATATAGTATTAATTTATACTGAATTTGATTATACTATGTTACCCGCCGTGGATCCCCCTCCAAAACGAATAAAATATGCTTTATTTCCACGGAGGTCCTAAAAAAATTTTAGAAAATGGTACGTTTCATTTAAAAGTTACACAAGCAAAAGCTTAAGCTGGATCCCCGCCAGTATGTTACACTAAGGGTTATTAAGTTCTGGTTCATGATTTAAACTAGATTATACTTCTTCTAGGTATGTAAAGTGTTTGGAAAATTTAGCACTGTGCGACATTCGTTTTTCAGCCTTTGATTTTTTATTGGCTTTTATTACACCGATTTCATAACGAATTGCTAACCATTTAACCATTAACCATTTAACACTGAATAGTAAATTTTTAATATTTATTTAGTAATCAGATATTCAATTGGATTTCCCGAAAATCGTTATATAAAACTTGAATGTAAAACTTTGAAGGAGACTTAAATAATGAAATAAATAATATTAATGAAAACAGCAAACCAATTTTAGAGGTATAATCGAGTTCAATCGAGTTGTTTTCTTTCGCACGGTATAACTTTTTGATGATTTTATTAGCGCATTGTTAGTTTTTCAGAACTATGTATGTTTATTATGTATTTTTTTTTTCATTAAAATTTTATTTCTATGTTTTAATAACAACTTAATTTTTTTTCTATATTTATAAGTGTAAATAGTTCTTGAAAAAACCCCGACTACAAAATAGGCGTGGCACTGCCCATATTTTTTATCATAATGCTGTACTTTCACGAGAACTAATTTTGTGCGAAGTTTCATAAGAATCAGATAAGTAGAATTAGTATAAATGAATATTTACTTTTCATGGGCGTGAGACTGCCCATTGTACCAATAACTAAATGTGTATGCAAAGATTCACAGAATCGGTCTAGTAGAAGTCGCTAAAAATTAATATTTACTTTGCGTGGGCGAGGCACGGCCCACTTTTTTTAATCATGATGTAGTATTCAAAGAGAAGCTTAATGTGTGTGCAATGTTTCATAGAAATCGGTTGACTAGAAGTAGATGAAACACCATGTGTATTTACTTTGTATGTCGTGACCCCACCCACTTTTCAACGGGACCAATCTGGAAGTACATCCTATTAAATAAAGAAAAAATCCGAAATCCATTTATAAATGGCGGAATTTTGAGGGAACATCCATAAAAAATATACATGACGAAGAAAAGGTATGAACTTTAATTAATTGTTTTAAGCGAAACTAAAAAAAATAGAAAATGACAGCTTTATTGTTAACAAAAGCTTTGCGAGTTTACATATATATTTTTACCTCTTCTTTTTGCTTTTATTATGACATATTTTAGGCGTTTACCTGAAAAAAAGAAAGAAAAATAAATATAAGATATAATTATAAGACATTTACAAAAATTAATCTTCATATTTTAGTAATATAACCTTAGTTTTAAAACCAGGAATAAGAGTTTAAACAATAAAGAAAATAAAAGAAATTTGTAATTAGGAGAAAACTTGCAAATGGAAGTCCAGAAATTTGTTTAGAATCGTCGAAGTATTGGTAGTTCTGTATGCTAACGTAAATTAAAAATTGCTAAAGCATAATTGCTTGTGGTTCAAAGTATAAAGCGGTTCTCTATTACGCCAGCTCGTCTTTTGGAATGGGTGTGCGACTCAAATCGACCACGACCTGTCATCAGGATATATTTTTAAAGTGTAGTTAACTTACTGCCAGACCCACTATGTCGATACGATTCTTTCTTTCGTACAATTACATATAAAACAAAAACAAAATTTCGGAATTTGTTTTTGTTTTAAATGTAATTATGCACAGAAAAAATTATCACTAAAAAAATTAACTTTATTTTCAATAAATATCCTTTACTGAATCAATGAATTTTTTGCTTGACTTTAATTTAGCACGCAAGCACAAAAAACCACAAGAAACCCTCATTGTCTGTTTCGAAAAAAAAAACAACCCCGATAACGACATACACACAAATAACAACAACAACAACAATGATAGCAGAATGAATGACATTGTACCAAGTTTGGTTACTAAAGATTTTTGAGTGAATCAATTCGTTAATGTCGTTGCGTTAATTCTCATTCATTTTTTAGAGTCTTTAGATAAACAGTCAGATTTGAGCACTTTTAAAAAAGTGAAATTTCATAAATGCTTAATGGATGATAATGATGATAGCCCATACAAAAAACTTTTTTGATATATTACAAACAAATTAAGTTATGAGTTTAGTCGAACTGTATGGGTTTATATCCAAAGAAATTTTAATTATTTTGGCTTTAGTTCGGTTTTAATTAAATTTTTCAATTAATAATATTTTTATTTAGAGCGGTAGCTATCGAAATGTCAGTTCAACCCTCCACGCAGTCAAAATTTTTTTTGTCTACATGCTGCTCATTTATCTCTAAATAAAAATATAATTTAATTGAAAAATTAAATTAAAACCGAACTCAAGCCAAAATAATTAAAATTTCTTTGGATATTATAAACAAATTCAGTAAATATTTTTGTTTGAGTAAGTAAGCTATTTTTTTAGACAAATTGCCTGCCTTATAAAATCAGACAAAAATATTGTTCAATATTTTTCAGAAAATTCAGTAAATATTTTTGTTTGATTTAGTAAATTGTTTTGTTTACAATTTGTAAATATTTTTACACAAATTGTTTTATAGATTTAAAAAATTTTTTCACTGAAAAAACACGTGTTTTTTTCAATTAAGTTGTTGAGATATTTTTGTCTTTATTTACAAATTTGTTTGTAGGTCCGTTTCTAGACAAAATATTTACTATTTTCATTGAATTCCTTTACACAAAGTGAAATTTAGTTTTTTCTGTGTGCGAAAGAAAGAATCGTGTCGACATACATAGTGGGCCTAGCAGTTAATGTTTAGTATCTGTATCCCTTGCTAGGAGTGGCTGACCAACAAGTTTTGTTCTGTATTGTCTTCCGCAGATCTTCGTATACGCAGCTAAGTCCTTATCGATGCATGCTTTGTTATATGTTGCCTCATCGTGTATTAGGGACTCTTTGCAAAACATTGTTCTCTTTTTCGTCCCACTTGTTTATATCTATACATATAATAAAACTGTAATAGAAAAAAATCGAAAATACGAATAAACGGTGGTAGCTCTGTTTATTTTGTATAACGGGAAATTTAAACTTTATCTAAAAAACTTCATATTATATTCCACGGAGACCTTATAGTCATAAAGCGAACTTTAAGCGCGCGAAGCGGGCACGCACATATAGTCTAATATAAAAAAGCTACCAACTTAATAGAAGCCTACTTTTAGTTTTCAGCAGCGTTGCCATCTTAAAAATTTTATTTTCACAAAATAATTGTTTAAAATGTTTATTTGTCTTAAAGAGCGATAAATGTTAATTTTTATTGTATGTTATTATGCAGGGAGGTTTTGCGATAGTAAAATTGAAGAGCAATTTCAAACAGAGAGGATTAATATTAATTAAAATTTTTTGTGGCGTTTTTTAGCTTCTTTTTATAGCGATTCATCTTTTGAATCGTTTTTAAAAGATAATTTAGATTAATTATTCTGCAGCTTCTAGCAACACTGCTTGGCTACGGGCGAAGGTATCAGCTATTGTAGCGTATAATATCTACTGCACTTCACGTAACACACTATCCATATTAGCGAGCTGGCAGTTATAAACTTATATAGCCTTCTTGCACAAAAATCAAAATTCGTTTAACAAACTGCACGGCTTGGCAAAAAATTACAAAAACGGAAGTACGAATACTTATAAATAATATTAAATGGTAACCCAATAATAATTTTAAAAAAAGTTATAATTTATAATTACTTAAATAGTATAATAAAACAATCATTATTTAATACAAAAACTTGTATATAATGATAACTTACAACCGCTGTAAACTAACTTTGTAACTGAAATATGTATGTGCACCTTCATTGCAAAAAAGTGATGAATAGATTTATAGCTTTTAATTAAAAAAACCATTGAGTAATTTTTAAACAGATATTAGAGAATTTCGAAGTACCCTGCATGTGTTAAATGCAAGGATGCAATAAAAATGCTAAGTGAATTATCCCAGTATGTCATTCCATCGCGCAAAATCGATCTAAAAGTAAACCACAGAAAACAAGCCAGTGCAAAAGAAGCTTCTCAAGATGTGAATAAGATATTGAACCTGTGACCCGAAATTGCTTCCAATTCAGATACATAATTTCTAATGATTATTACATAAGATTGTTATTGCGAGAAGTTATCTTTTGTGATTCTTATTCATTGGATTTAAAGTCATGTTCACACTACGTGTGCAATGTAATTTTTGTTTACTTACTTATATTTTTGTCAATGATATTTTTTTGACACGCATGAGTAGGGCTCGAACTAAGGAATTTCATTTGTTTAAAAGTCGACGAGTTTACCACTTCGCTAATATCACAATTTAATAATATAATGGCACGAAGTTTACCTATACATAAACTTATTTTAAGAGTACCTGAAAAACTTTATTTTTCTGCCAGAAGGGCCGAAGAATGAGAATGATATTCCCATTAATTATCTGGATGTTGTTATTAACGACTTCCTCAGAAGTTCAAAGCACTGTTACAAAGTAATTTCGTACAAATAATTTCAAATATTGTTCATTTTTGAACTCAAATGGACCGAATCACAACTCCGTTTGAAATTAATGAAATTAAACACCATTTTTTGAGTTATGTGCGAAAAGGATTGAAGCTCAAATTGATGATTATATGTGATAGAGTTTAATTCTGCTGGACGTCTGTAGCAATTTAGTATTTCGCATGGCCGCAAAGCAGTAAGGATAACACGAAATAGCATTTAGAGAAGATTACTTAAAAATGAAGTCTGAACTTGCCACCATTCCACATCAACATACTATCACTCCCAGCATATACATTCGCCTCTTGAGCACCACACGCAATCTTTTGATACTTGATTGTGTTAGATTTTCTTTCATATTCACCTCACAGAAAACGTTTGGATACTATGGGCTCTCTTTAAACTTCTGTAAGTCCCTCAGTTACATTAATAATGTAAAACTCGGGCGAATTTAATCAGAAATAGGGAAATTCTAATACTACAAAGCAATTAAGAGCAAAAAGTTGAAGTAAATTTTAAGGATCAGGAAGGAAAAAGAAAGGAAAAATTTAAATTAACAACATCCAGCTAATTAATGGAAATGTACTTCAACTTTCGTCTCTGCCGGAAACATTTGCATACTAGTTTTGTGTATTCATGACATTTCCACAGAAAGTCACCATTTTGTCACGTTACGTGTCCAAGCAATTAGCTTGTATTTTAGAGCCATATTGTTGGATTTTTTCCTTTTTAACTAAGTGTAGATCGTATTACGCTCTACACGAAATAGGCAAAAAATTACATAAAAAAACGTGACAAACTGAAGACTTTCTGTGGAAATGCCCAGAAAGTCTGTACTCAGAGTAGAAAACCTTTAAGCCTGGCCAGAGACCGGTTAGGCTAGAAATATTTATTATTGAAAGCGCTATTACACAGGAAAAACTTATCTTTATTATGATGAATGAAAAACATTTTTAATGCAGACAAAACATTTTAACAAATTGAAATTTTTTTTTATAAAAAAAATTTGAAAGTTTGTTGTTGTTCCCTAATGAAAAAATCAAATTCACACAACATCATTTAGTGAACCACATAAATTAATGCTCTAAAACTGAAACCTTTAAAGTGAAGGTACATAGCATGCGTTTAATGCGCTAATGCGATACAGACTTTTATTAAAAAAAGTTGAAATAGTGTATTTCCATAAGGCAAGTTACAAAGAGAAGTTTGGGACGCGCGTACCTCGCAAAAAGTTGAACATTCTTAATATTCACATGTTGAATACATATTGACAGATAGTGCTGGGAGATTCATATGACAACATTTTTGTTCAATGGAAATACAATTATTAGAAATTCATATTTTTATTAAAAAATAAATAAAAAATGCATTCAATATGTAAAGAAAAATAAAACGTAAAGGCATTACAAAAAATAACCGACAAGGCGTTAAAATTTTATAAACAAAAAAGCCTCAAAAGCGTGGTGTGTAATTTGACATTTTTAAAGCGTTAAAAGTGTAAACAGCAAGAAACGCGTTGACGCGTAACGTGTGTTATGTACCTCCAGCATTACTGAATCAAGCAAACTATTTATTATATTTAAAAGACAGTTTCATGCAAATGCTTGTATGAAAATATAATTTTAAGATTTTTTTCTGTGAAATAAGTCTTTAAACAATTTTTGGTGCCTCATTTCATAAATACTCTTGGAAAGTTGAAAAAAGTTCCAAACAAATATACGTATGTGCAACAAATCCCCCCAAAAAATAAAATAAATTCCCAAAGAATCGTTGCTGCTGCGTGCTGTGCATTTATTTTTTTTTTACTTATTTCAAATTCGTTTTGGGTAGTTCATACCGCCTAAAATTGTATGACAATCTGGCAAACCGCTGCTGTATTTTTAATATATTATTTTACATACTACTGTGTACTTCATTAATAAGAGAGGGCAATATACATATATCCATTAATATGACAGTATTATTTTTTTTTTATTAAAGCACATTTAAAAAATTCGTAAAATTGCCTTTTAAGTGTTAAGTGAGTTACATGTAGGGTTGACGTTATTGAACTTGATTTTTGGGAATCAAAAGAATATTATATGTTGGTGCAACTGTTTCTTTGCTAGTAGTTAGTTCATATCGTGTCAATGCTTTATACAATGGAGGGCATTTTTAATTTATTTCGATTCTTTTTTAAGACTTATACTTGTAGTTATTTAACACTAGCATGTTAAAAAGCTGAAAAAGAAAATCAAACAATATACACACGCGGGCTCAATTAGGAGAACAAAATAACTCAACTTTTTGGCATATAACTAGGGTTGCCATTTCCGGTTTGAGAAAAAGAGGACGACAACCACAAAAAACGAGGACATTTGGCCCAAAAAGAGGACAATATTTTTATAAATAAATACATTAAAAAACACATTTGGCAATCAATATAAGCGATGCCGTCTCATTTGAAATAACAACGTCAATACTGTGCTTCCAACAATGCAAAAGTTTCGATGTAAGACTGCATTTACACGATGAAATATTTTATGAAATCAGTTGCATTAAATTTTGTTTTGTTGGCTAGGGGTGTAGATAATGAAAACGAGTAGGAAAAATGTCATGACTTCAATTTCTATAAATTTTTTATAAAACCTTTTTATTGAGTAATTGCCGAAAATATATAAATTTCACCGCATAAACAGACGATGAAATACGTTGGAACTTTAATAGAGAATTAAAAAAAATCATGAACAAATTTAGGGAAGTATGGATACGCTTTTTGGCCGATACGATACCGGTACTCAGAAAAAGTATCGCCGATACTGATACGCTTAGTGAATTTAAATTAAAGGTAAAATAAACAAAACAGAAGTTGAGTTATTTTTGTTATTATACAGCATTGCAGGGATAATAGTTATCAGTATCTAAAATCAATGCCGCATACTCATAGTCCTAAGCAAAGTTTACTTTAAAAATTTAAACCCAGTATTGCCATACAAAATATTGGTTGTAAGTAAACTCTTAAAGTATACTTTGTTTTGACTATGAATATGCGCCAATATGAAAACAATTTTTGTTTAAAAAACAAACAAATTCTCAAATTTTTTTGGAGGAAGACGATTTCATAAGTCTGTTTGAACAAGTCATGCAGTAGAAAATGATCTCTCAGATGCGACCGAACTCACTTAAAAACTAAAGCGCGGCTGACAACTGTTTTCTAGTTTATGTATATGACGCCATCACGCCAGAAAATAAGCGGCTGTGTCTCTTTAGATGTACTATATAATTCCTTTGGTATCTCTCTAGAAAAATTACAGTTTAGTATGGACAAGTCTCCAAAGCCTACTTTTTGTAGACTTAACAGAACTTCTACGAGGAGTAAGAGTGACCGCGTTTGCAATACATAGTGGCAGAATATAAAGCCACATTAAGGTGAACTAACTCAATACGGAGAGTTTTTGATATAGAAGTAGTAGACTGAAATATTTGTTGTTTTTTTGGATAAACATAAATATTTCAGTACCAAACCCTGAAATCTTTAATTAAGAACCTATACCAAGTAAATCACTAATTTTTGCGATTTCGATCAATCCCCCTTTCGGGTAGTTTTGTTAATTGACTTTGTAGTCTTCAGTTTTAAGTTCTACTTTGCATTTTATACGAGGTAGATAACCTTGTGCTGTAACTCGTTGTTATATAAAACTCCTACCAGTTGTTTTAAGCAGAAAAATAAGCCTTGAAAATAATTAAGCAGCTGCAAAAACTTGGACAACTAAAAAGTACGACAACTCCGGACAATTGCTAAAAAAGAAGTAGGTCCACCCCGGACGTCCTAAAAAAGAGGACGGTGTATAGGGGAAAGAGGACGGATGGCAACGCTACATATAACTAAGGTATTTTTATAAATTTTCTAATAAAAAACAATTATTAGTATATACTATCTTCCGGTGATTTACGGTGTATTTTAATTCCAAAAAATAAATATGTATATATTAATAAAAAAAAATTAAACAAATTCGAATCATTTCCTCTTCGAAGCAAAATTGGCCGACACTCCTCGATATACTTGCGTTATATTCCTGTTTCAATAAAAAATATCCAATATATTGTGAGTTGATTTCTTTTTTTCAGAATAACCCAGTACAAAAGAGCTTTCAAGGAAGTCATTAAGATCAGGAACTTGTGATCTGAAAGTGGTGCGAATTCGCATCCTTTCTATTGATTTGTTCATAGACTTGTCATTGCAAGAAGTTCTCTTTTTTATGCCTACTCATTGCATCCTCCGAAGTCACTTCCATGACTAATAAAATTTTATTTTTCATTATTTCTTTAGAGTTACTTAGCATTATTTTTAATTAAAAATTAAACGGAAAGCAATGTTTCCGAAAATTCCTAAAACTTTGAATGACATGTGCAGACTAATGATATGGCTTGGATTAACTTTTTATAGCCAATTACCATTTGTTTAGACAAAAATCAATGCTAGTGTTAAATATTTCTGTTAAAATACATTAATAATATATTACAAGTTTCCAATTGACCTAATAAAGACAGTAATTTCACTATTACAAATCGGTTTGAGAAAACAATTTTTTTTCGCCCCAATCTAATACATACATACATTCATTATATAAATATCAATATAATAATTCACAGCATTTATTCCATTTGCATAAAACAACCGAGACTCATTGTAAGTATTGGCAAAATTTTCAAACGTGTTCCTCCAATTTTGTATAAGTAAAATAGCTATTTAACTACATAGCATCAACTTTTGACATTTCATTAATCAGTAGTACGTTTTTAATGGATTACAGAGTAATGAATGGTATTTAGCAGGGCTCGGACTTTCATGCAAATGCATGTTTTTTGTGGTGATAGATAAAGAGGTATTGGCTAATTATCTATGCGAATCATCAAATTTTAAGTAGTTTGGCATCGATTTGTAGTTGCATATTTTTGCATATTTTGGTGGTAAGTGCATATTTTTGCCTGACCAGTTCGGCTGAGACGGGAATATCATCCGGCTCGTGTCGCGTCTGGTTGGACTGTGATGACACACTGATTGATTTTATTTACTTTTAGTTAATACGTGTGAGGACATACGTGTGGGAGTGAAAAAGTACCTGTGATATGTTTTGCCGGCTCCTGATTTAAGTACATTTTAGTCTTATTCGTTCTTAAATTTTTGAGTACGAATCATAATCAAAGTAAGTAGAAAATTTATTACGGCGTTTATCTTTCTGTATACTGCATTTCGTTGTTGCTAATGCCTATTCATCTCTATACCATCAACTACACTCCTAGAAAACTTTTCAAACACAATGGCTGAAAGATTGAATTCCGCCAACAAAAGTACAAATTATTGAACTACATTGAACTATTTCTAAGAAATTTGTTGAATTACGGGTGCCCCTATAGACAAGTTTGTGACGTGCCAGACCATCAATCCGCTGCTTGCGGATTAGGTTCTCGCCAAAGCTCTTAATCTACTGCTGAAGCCAAAAGGCTTCGCAGTTTTTTAATAATAAAGAACATACATAGTGCTTTAAGCATTTTCGTCTTGGCAGGAATCGAACCTGCGTACCCCGGCTAATAGTCTAGCACACTATCCACTACAGTACGGGGGTTTGCTTACAACAATGCAATATATGTTAAACTTGATTTTTTGTTTCCCCAATTGTGCCGGTATATGTAAAAGTAATTGTTGGGCATTTATATACATACTGACAACAACAGTCACTGAACATTAATAATATAAAAAAGCAATTCGAAAAAGAAAGAACAATTAAATATATACACGTAAACTATACTTTATAAACAATATGTTAGCTTTGATTTATTGTATAGTTGTGTTGGATTAAGATTTCTTTACAATTTTCGTTATAAATTACAATTTTACAAAACGACTCACACACATTAAGTTCGTGGAATGCTCTCTATTTCTTCTAGTTAATATGCGCTTGGAAACTGTGTTAATACGAAGTATTGTTTTTGAACACAATTATTTTTGCAAACACAACTTTCAAATGCAACTGAAAATAAATTGATTAACGTTTTGAGTTCAAAAGTAATGACTAAACTTGTTTACCTTGCCAATTTGTTGTCTTTGCATTTGTGTAACAGCAATTGCAACTGTTACCATTTATTGAATTATTGATCATAAAGTTACAAGCCAAGAATGCTCAAAGACACATTTGTCAATTGCATTGTAGTTCTGAGAAGTTTTAATTACAAAAAGCACAAAACTGTGGAGATATATTTAGTTAAAATCTGCTGAGTGTATTTTAAAAATTTAAGAAGTTATGGCCAGTGATGCCGTTTGGTTACATTTGTTACATTTTTCGTAACTTTTGATAACCCAACGTAACATGTATAATTATGTTATATTTGGCCAAATTTTTTTATATTTTGGTACATGGCACAGCACGAAGTAATATTTTTTAAAATTACTTGATCCAATAATTAAGATTAGAACTGCTCGTCTCTGAAAGCTATTTTTCTAAACATATCAATTCGGTTTAAATTACTTAACAACCATATACTTCCATACGTCATTAAATGAACTTTGTTGTCACATTTCATACGAAAAAATAGTTAACTCTGAAGAAGAACAAGTAAACTAAAAAGTTTATCTATTTTTATTCTAAGTTATGTTTTTGTTCAATAAATGAATTTGTTGTCTTGTTATTCTGGTATGAGATGGAAATCGATCGATTTAAAAATTCTACTGAAGGCTAATTTATTGATGCATTTTTATTACTTTCGAGGCTTAGAATACTTTATTCGAACTTAGGTTCGATTGCACTGTATCGTGCGATTTACAGAACACCTGTTTGGTGAAATCGAGCGATTTGAAATCGATCGATTTTCATCACATACTAGATTATCACTGAATTATGGAATAAAAATATTTATTTTATACAAATCACATAAATTTACTATTTATTCAAGGAATATTTCAAATTGTAACTTTTGTTGAAAAACGTAACTTTTGTTGAAAAACCTAACTTTTTTGAAAGAAAAGCGTAACTTTGTTTATTCTTCCCGTGGCAATGCTGGTTATGACGCAAAAACGTAATCGAAAATACTCTTTGTACAAAAAAAGAGCAGAAAATTCAATATTTAATCGTTTTTATCTTTAGAGGCCACACCAGGGATGCAAAAGTTGGTACAATTGTACTTTTTTTTAGCAATATTTGCAAGTCAAAAGTACAATAGCACCCCAATGACTAATTTAGCACTATTTGAACATTTTCCCTATTTACTTCAAACTCAGCGAAGTATTAAAAGCAAAAGTTGATTTAATATTGAAATGGTATTATGGTTTAACAAGTTTACGTCAGAAAATGCTGTTTCAGGAAGAACTTCTAGCATCGTACCATTAATATTAAAAATGATTCCTAATGAGAGCAAAAATATTGAATCTGTAAACAGTTTCGAGCGCTGATTGATGTAGAAATTATTTAGTTGAGTGTTGTGTTTCTTAGAGAGAAAGGGACCTTAACTTCCCTCATATGAAATGCATTGGGGTAGTTAGGGTTCCTTTTCCGAAATGCTACTTTTACATACAAGATTTTCTGATTTACTTCAGTTTTTCACTCGTAATAAAACTGAACAATACAGAGTAAAATGCCTTCCAGATTTGAAAACAAAATAAAAAATGGTAAAAGATAGAACTATTTTAGAATTTGTGAAGTGGTTTTATTATTGCGGAAAATCTTCCACAATATGGCCAAACTTTTATTTAGTTTTAGAAAACGTAGCTAAATCAATTGCGGCCTCCAGAAAATAAGGACTCTTTTTATTATATGACCCGAAAACTAAAATCTTATTAAGGTTTTGTCACATGCTTTTGACTTCATTTAACCGAATTTTTCAATCTAAAAAACCTATTATATAAAATGAAAGACTAATGGCCTTTTCTTTTCTACAAAAGTGTGTTGCACTATATGCCCTTTTTAATGAAAATTTGCAATATAATCATGTTTCAAAGAAGTGAATTTATTAGAAATTATTGTATCATCCCTTACGAAGAGAAATTTTTCCTTTAAAGGAATGTTAAATTGCAATTTTTTTAATAAAAAGTAAAAAAAGTAAAATTTTTTTGTAGAATAGAAAGTTAAAAACATATTGTAGACTTATTATCAAATTATGTTTAAGGAAATAGAAAAAAATATTCACCCCTATCGTGAATATCATTTCCCTCGAAATGTTTTCCCTTTCCCTTCTTTTGCGATCGTGAATATAAAATGGAAAAATTCCCCTTATCAGGAATGATTTTTTCACGTAGATTTTTTCCCTTTTCCCCTGTTTTTGTTCACTTTATCTTAGCAGGCGAAATGGATAAAAAACATCATGTAATTGCTATTTTATCCTTGCAGTTAATCATTAAAGCTTATAAATATTTATTTTAGGACAAATTCAGTAAATAGTGTTCATTTATCTTAATACAACCACATTTATCTTAACACTGCCTCCATGCAACATCTTCCCGGCACACATGAACTAAGTTTCGCGATGATGGAGTAGCAAATGATTTTTCCGCGTCTGTAGAGAATTATTCATCGCGTCCAAAATATAGGGGTATATAAAACCAGTTTTACTTACTCTTGAGAAATTTTAATTTAACACCAAAAGACTATTTGATTAAATTAGGCTGCCTGCAATGGCTCGGGTACTCCAAGGCATTGGGTGCATCTAGCAATCCCGGACGAACAATTCGGTTTTGTTTAGATTCCTTATGGAATAAAAAGATGATTCCAAGTCTTAGCACTGCATTTATTTATTATTTAACAAAAATTTATTTGATTTGTAATTAATTTTATTAAGCTTCTTCCTTATTTACATTCACTAAGAACTGATAGCGGCAAAAAAATGTTCACGTGAACTTCACGATAGCAATTTTCCCTCGAAGGGAAATGAAAATTTCATGGGAACATAAATTTCACTTGTTATTCGCGATACGGGTGATTATGTGTAATATTTTTTCACGTGTGTAATTCGGGTCCCGGTCATGTGTAATTTCAGAATTTTTCATTGGCAAAACTGATGGGAATTGATCTGTAGCGGGACTCTGTAACTTTTAACGATCCGACAATCGTAACATTTTTCGACATATTTAGTCGCTTGCAGTAACGATAGTGCGATTGTGTAATTTTATTCGATATCATGTAGCATCTCTGTTAAAAAAAAGCGAAAAGAGCAAAGAGGAATGAAAAAAAAAACAAATGAATTTGTCCATGCCAAACAGTGTACAGACACTTTTTTCATTAATTTCTTTAATTTTGAGAAATATATGTTAAAATAAATGTTAAAATTTTAGAAATATTGTTATTTTTATACATAAAAGTGCTTATATGTTTCTATATTGTTATAATAACTTTAGTTGTTGGCACAAAGTACGTGCTACGGCTGCACAGCTGACTATTGTCTATCCATTAACAACAGAAAACTTATTGCCGTTAGTTAACCGACAGCGAATATCGTTATAAATGTTACTGAGTAAAAAATTCGATAAATTTTCGTTATATTTATTTTAACGATACGATTATCGTAATAAAAGGTACAGAATCGCGCTACTGGTAGTTTTTGGTAAAACTAGATTCAAATCTATTAGGGAGTTCACAATGTGTATCTTAAAATTTGGAAATAGCAATATCGTTACACCTTAAAATTTCATTGTGAGCAACGATACAAAGCACAGCATATTAAAGTAATAAAAGTAACGACGATGTTTGCCGAATATTTCTCACTATTTACATGTATAGAACACGAACTCAAAATACACAACAAACAAAACAACAACACAAGCACGATAGTGATTGGTACCTATCAACACGCCAAAGAAACACCAATACACTTAGACCACAAACAAATTTTGTATTTAATATATTGCCGCATTAAAAAAAACATGCTCCTTGGACGTTTAAAATTGTCATCTTGTAGTAAATTTCATTTACATGCAAAACAAAAACAACAAACTTGCCCACCCATAATAAAAGACTAAAATGGAAACGTCGTTATATTACTGGTGGTCTACATTAGCCATGAAGTTGGTATGAACATCATGTCGGACATCGCATATGGCTAATGTAGACAGCTCATGTCCATGTTTCGTCCATGCTCTGCCATCGATGGCCGAACATATGGCTGAGCACCAATGTTCGCCATGAGATTCGCTGTCAACAACCATTTTTAATAGAAAGAAAAGAGACAGAAAGAAATTGTTAAATATTCCATTTCAGTTGTACTACCACCAAATACATTAATAAGGCAGAACATGGACATCGCACTTATTCACCACAACAAAGAAGTTGATGGATTTTTTGCAGTTGCTCTGCCGGCGTCATGTTCATGTCATGTTCAAGTCGATGGCTCGTGGAGACTTAGGGTTAGATTTGAATACTTATTGTTAGTTTCATTTATGTCTGATGATTCAATAAAAAAAATTAAACGTGAAAAAAACCTTGGAAATAAATGATTTTCAGTTTTTCATATAGCAAGTGTCGACTGAAATATGCTACCATAAAAGTAAGAAAGTACTGCTATGTTAACTGATCAGAGAAAACTTGCTATATCCGGTTTAGGAAAGCCTGGTGCACTGCCATCTGGACCATTGAATCTTGTTTATATTTAGCTAATTGTGTGCGTATGGTACTACATTATGGTGGCCGAACGCTCGACTGGTCGCGGCGATTACGAAACTCTGCAAAAGTCCGTAGGCTGGAGTGTTTCCTGATTATCGGCATAATGAGGACATGTTTAACCTTGGCTATTGCGGCAGTGGTTGCTTATATGATTGGTCTTGGGAACACAGGTAAAGTGAGATTCGGTGGGAGATTCAATATAGTCAGTCCGCTTAGTACCAAACTTTTGCTTTTTCTCTTATGAGCAGAAACTTTTTTGTGGGTATAAATCTTGCAGCTACAGAAATTTGAGATGCCATAGCTTTCGACCCTAGTTGGCAGTATATCACCAACATTTTTAATTTGGCCGATATGCTGTCCATAAAAAAAGCTCATGTATGAAAATGTTAAATTAGACGACAAGTATAAAGTAGCGATTAATTGAAATTATTCAATTAGGTTCTCGTCATAAAAATTCATACCGGATAAAATAAAAGAAAATTCTGTGTCAGTATGAAACTTTTCAACTATCTACGCCACAGTGGTTTAAATTTTTTTTGTGGCAATAATTCGGTAACTCTTGAACCGTTCACGATATTTTTATCAAATTACCGAAAGACATAGCTGAGGTGTCTTTAAATTTACATGCAAGAGCATGGTTTGCTAGCATATAGTTTGGCTCATGGGCAAAGCACTAAAGTTGGTTACGTCGGACGGTAAGCTTAAGAAAATCAGAACTAATAAGATACATGACAAATGCATCGTTTCTAATAGATTTAAACATGCCAACTCCAAATTTGCAGTTTTTGAAATCGTGGGACTTAATTTTTTTCAGAAACCGATCTTGAAATCACTATATCGTTATATATGAAAGTTTCGTGTCACTGTGTTCGTTCATGCTAATCTCCGAGACCGCTTCACAGAATGCAAAGAAATTTTATAGGTGTACATAATTGACTTTAGATTGGGATTGGTTTAAAGCAAAAATTTATCTTTGTAAGGTATGATACAATAATTTCTTATAAATTCAAATCCGTTCTTCAATCAAGCGTTCTGTACTTGACTGAAGAAGCGGAATTAATAACGCATTACTTGATTTTTCTCTTGAGTGTTCCATTAAGAATAAATTTTATTTACACGAAACACCATTTTTTATAAAAAATTATTTAAAAAATTTTTAGATTTTTAAAAACTGAATAAAAAAGGCATTTACACACAAAAATAATTGTTTAAGTGGCCATAAATCCGTTATTTTCAACTGTAACTTGCTTAATTCTTTAAGGAGTGTGCAATTATACCTTAGCTACCAGAAAACGTTAAAAACGGGATTTCGAAAAAATGTTTGATACACCTTTTTTATATTAAGCCATCGATACATATACTTATATGGGACGATGAATTTTTAGCTTGATTTTTTGAAGTTTATGGTCAAACGGTGTATAAGGGCGTTTAGCAGCATACCTAATCCAAAAGAAATTTACTTTCTCAGGCAATATCTTTTGGAGTTCTCACTCGTTTAACCGTATTTTCAACCCGTTCAACCATCAACTCTAATAAAATCAAGCTAAAAAGTCCTCGTCTAAATCCCGTATTAATCTTTTTCTACCAGAAGAAAATAATACAAGGCAAAGTACTAGTTCGTCTTAATTTCAAATGTCTAAAAAATGATATCTAGTTTCTAGCAATGTGATCAGTTTTTAAGCATTTTAAATTTTGTAAATGACTTTTTGGAAAAAAACGAAGAATTTATTTATACCTGGAGTTATAGTGCAAACAAAATTTTTCTTAAATGTTATAAACTTGTTTATTAAGAATATATTATATTGAAATTTAGCACTAAATATATCGGAATTTATCTACTGAATATAAAGGAAGTAAAGGATATAGGGAATCCCAAATTCCAAGAAAAGGTTTGAAAAATCCTAAAATGGGACTATTTACCATAATTGAAGTTCGGTGTAAAGAGGTTTACTGAATAATTCACAACATACAAGACCCTAAAACAGCATTTTTACTTAATGATTCCAGCCTTACGTATGGAAAAAACATGAGTTAAAGTTTATATTTGTATAACAAATAGGTCCAGTTTTGTATGCTCTGGTTACCGCAGTAACTAAATTTGGAAAGAAATTCTGTACTCTACTACACAATAGTTGGCCTACTTTAAGCCCTTAGGGCAAATTTCAAACTTAAGGTCAACTACACTCCATGTGATTATCGGCGGCCTGTTGAGAAGATGCTATATTTCCATTTTTATTAAAATTTTTTCATTTGTATTCCATTGTACGTGATTAGGTCCAATATTCCAAAAACCGAACGCCGACTTCCGACACCAAACGTTCGGTTATATATTAATTAATATAAAACCCCTCCCTTGTTTGGATAAGGTGCTTAATTATATATTCGACTTACAAAACAGGCATTTTCTAAAAACTTTATTTGAAAGTTATAGCCCAATTCAGTATCTCGATAAAATATTACGTTTACAGACGGAAAGCACTCACTAATGCATTTCAGTAAATCGTTATTATTTTTTCGTTTGAGTTTCGAGCTTCTTGTTTTGCCTACAAGAAATTGGAAATAAGGTACTGCCAAGTCAAAAACCATAATAGCTAAAAAATTTATTTGGCCTGTATTTTTTGTTCAACTTATAATTATTCTAATGTTGCAATTCAAACAATTATTTTATTGGACACAATAATTTTTCATTTTCAAAGACAACGACCTAAATATGTTCTTAACTATTTAGCGAATACAAAACAAAGAAATCAGTCAGAAATTAGTCGGAAAACGTGTAAAACCGACATAGTGAATTGGGCTATTAATTGTATTCTTGCCGTATTATATTATTTTTCATACCGAAACGATGATACCGGTATTGAAGGAAACGGAATTTTCCCACCGAGTTTCGAAAAAATTATGGGACCAAACTGCACACAAAACCTTTCAAACGAAAAAAATTTTAAAATCGATTTACAAATGACAGAGTTATGAGTATACAAACATAAAAAATTAAAAAATGCACACGAATTTGATAACCTCCTTCTTTTTTGAAGTCGCTTAAAAAAGGTTTTCTTTTTCTTCTCCACAGTTAACTAATTTTTCGTATGGAATGTGACAACAATAATGTAAATTAGTCCTAGTCCAGACGAGTCAACTGTTGTTGCAGTAACTTTTTTGTGTGAGTGTGATGAAATAGAAATATATATTATTTGCATTCCTCTCTCGCTCTTTCTCACTGCAAAATAAAAGTTGCTGCAGCAAAAGTTGACTCGTGTGGACTAGGACTTAGGACAATCACAGCTGCTCGGATCAGCTGAGAGAGCCTACTATCATCAACGCTGGGATTATAGTTCTCTTTGCTCCGCCATGAACGTCGCAATCTAGATGTGGTTACATCATCGGCAACCTTTGCGCCTATTCCCTGCGAAGGAGCATATAGCATTTGTAATCGGTAATTACAACTTTTATCTCTGTTTGTCAGCAGCAAAGCATAAGTTAACACCAGTAACTAGAATAGAATATATATTTTCTTTACTAAGAGAGATGAATGTTACATTTTTATTTGCGGTTTTGTATTATGTGTGTGAATAGTTTCAAAGCCTGCCTCACTTTGTTAAAAAAAAAAACTTAAAATACTACGTATTAAATAAAACACAATTAACAATTGGAGAAAGTATGTTACAAAATTTCCAAGAAACAAAGAGAAAAATTTCTCCTAAAATGCACAAATTGGTGTTAATTTTTGTTATTTAAAATGATTGCTAAGCCAATTAATTTCATTGAGACAATGGTACCCCTTAATGTTTTCCGTTTTTATTTCTGAATGAATTCAATGGAAAATCACAACTCACTCCATAGTTGAAATTTACTAAAAGAAATAGCTTTGCACGCTCAAATACTTTTAATGGGGATATATTTATTTAAATGAAGCTGGGCGCATAAATTTATACCAGTACGTCTACTTTATGTCACTTACTCCCTCACAAAAGCTCACTCGTTGTTGTGAAATAAACGAAAAAGTGTATCTAAGTAAAAAATATAAATTAAAAAGCCGACGTCAAAGAAACCAACCAACAGACAGACTAAAACCAACATATGGAACTTTACACTATGGAGAATAAAATATGTTTATTTTTATTTAATAAGGGTTTTATGTGAATGAGTGAGTTTTTATAATGCAGCACCAAAAACATTTTGATATGATATATTTTCGTAAATATTTTTGTAGCCTTTTGGAAATTAAACAAAATGTTTTAAAGTATTTACATATGTATTATATGAAAGAGATTTTTCTAAATAGCTATTTTTACTACATAAAAGAGACTAAAATGGGAAATAAAGTTTCTTTAAATCGCGAATACATATTCGCTAAGCTATTATGTATGCACTTTTGTAGAAGTTCTTCTAAACATACTACCTTCTATTTCCACTCCTTAAGTGCGCCGACTTGCAGCAAAAATATGTTTTCTTCTATCTCCATCTATTTCTCTATTAATTTACGCCTCTTTCGACAGCATCGTTGACAACATGCAATTGACGCAATATTTCTAGCGGATCAGTAGCAATAAAATCTTTTGAACATCCGGAGCGAGTAAACAAATTTTGCTGTCTCTGGTGTAACGTAATGGCTCAAATTTTTCTTATGAACTTGTTGTTTACTTCGTTTGTGCCAATGGAATTATTTTCACATTTTCGAAATTGAAAAAATGTACTGGAGAGGCACCATCTTGATCACCAATGACACCACCAGTTGAAGAAATGTTGCGAGTTCGAATACCAACATCTGAAGGGGATCATAGACCCTAGGATGAAAGGGGAAGCGGAAACGAAAACTTGCCAAACTTCCAAAATTATGTGGAGGTCTTATGATTCTAAATCGTCTAAATTCCTTTTATTTGCAACTCATTTCTTTTCACTTAAATTTACCGATTTTCTTGCAATTTTATTGCCAATTTCAATTAATATTTTTAACAAATTTGTTACGCTTTCCAAACAAAAAACTTTTGCTTTTATCCAAAGATATTTAATTTGTTTGGCTTAAGTTTGTTTTCAATTTAATCTTTCGATCAAATTATTTTTTTATTTAAGAAAGAAATTCTAAAGCATGTAAATATTGAACATTCAAAGAAAAATTTTGGATATACGGAAGGTAGAATTGACAGCTGTTTCGAGACCATCACAGTCTTCTCATCAGAGCCCTTTACCTACACTACCAGCGACGGCAGCAACAACATCCTTTCGAAAATCCTACTAATTTTAGTAAGCTCAAATTAACAGATTTTGTCGCCACCTCGCGGCGAGTCGTACCTATTATTAATGAACTTTTTTCTAAATGTTCGGAACTTCACTAACTGTCTTTTTCTTTTAGCATGTTCAACTATTTTAAGCTTTTTGATTTCGGTCTTACCAGCGTGGAATATCATCGATATTTTCAATGCTGGGATTTTTTCAATATTTATTTTGCCCAAGTTATTGGAACTGTACACATTAATGTTTTAGCTAAATGCCTTTAGAATTTTAATAATTGAGTTATGCATTTTTAGTCGAACTGGATGTTTTTTATCCAAAGTTATTTAATTAGTTTGGCTCAAGTTCGTTTTCAATTTAATCCTTCTATCAAATTATTTTTTTATTTAAGAAAGAAATTCTAAATTAAATAACTTTGAATAAAAATATATAGAAGTTCCGCACATTTAGAAAAAAGTTCATAAATAATAGGTACAACTCGCCGCAAGGTGACAGCAAAATCTGTTAATTTGAGCTTACTAAAATTAGTAGGATTTTCGCTAGGATGTTGTTGCTGCCGTCGCTGGTAGTGTAGGTAAAGGGCTCTGATGAGCAGACTGTGGTGGTCTCAAAACAGCTGGCAGTTCAACCTTCCGTACATCCAAAATTTTTCTTTGAATGTGCAATATTTACATGCTTTAGAATTTCTTTCTTAAATAAAAAATATTTTGATCGAAAGATTAAATTGAAAACGAACTTAAGCCAAACTAATTAAATAACTTTGGATAAAAACCGTACACTCCGACTAAAAATTTACAACTCAATTTTGTTTTTGTTTTATTTTATTTTTTGATTACAAAGCTATTTCAATGAAAGTTATTGTTATATTTATTAATAGTGTGAATTTTTGAATTTCCTGACAAATTTTAATTGTCTTAATTGTGATATTAACAGTTTTTTTATACGCAATCACAACGCTTGAAACGACGTTTTACTTGTCTGCGAAAAACAAAATGTGTTTCGGAGGAATCGAATCGGCGACCTCTCTACTAACAGACTAACGTATTTACTTCTCAGCCACATAGCAATTCGTTATTATATATGTAAATAATGAATAAACACAAAATTTTATTTCTTATGTTTCTTCTAAATGTGCGCATTCTGTTATGATATAGTTTAAAAAATTATTTTGTTGAATAATTGAAATTAGACAAATTTTAATTTGTTATATAAACAATGATGATTGCTAATTTTTTCACAATTTTCACCAAAAACTTAAGTTGACATTTTTAATCAAAAAAATATTAAAAAATTTATGAGTTTTTGCGCCATGCATAACAAAAAATTTTGGTGTTCAGTTTATTGAAAAAAAAAATTCTGTGTTAGTCGTATAAACAACTTAATTGGTTACATTAACTAAATATATTTTTGAATGTAGATGAAACATTTACAATTCGAATTGTCAGTTGCAGTTTGCTGATATTTTTTCTGTGTATCATACAATACAATAAATGCATTGAAATTTTTTTTGTAAAAAATTATTTTGAAAAATAGCATAACTTCGCAGCGCGTCATCAGATTCTAGTAATTTAAAAATCATTTGAAAGGTTCAGGCTTTCTTTTTACAAGTACATAACAAGGACATCAGAAAACTAAAAAATCCTTATATATCCTGAAAAGTGGCATTTTTTCTTATTTTTTATAGCATATACAAAGTAAAATATCTATTTTGGGCAAAAAATGGAAATAGAGATTTTAGACAATACTATAGCTATGGTTGTTTTTATTGCTATTTTTTACACATTACCGGGTTATCACAAAGCAACAACTGTAACTGTTGAATCTGTTTTCACTCCAACATTAAAACTTGCGAGTTGAAAAAGTTATGTATGGATCATATATCATTGGATCCAAAAATTGAGGATATATGCTTCATATATATTTCATGTGTTCATATACTTCATATATAACTCAATAAATGATGATATATGTATGTATGCATACATAAAAATGTGTGGCTGATATCTGGAGCATACATATACCATAAATTTTTGGATCCAAACATATGTGGCTCATATTGCTTTTGTAGCTGGCGTTACACAATAAAGATCTTTCAGTTGGCTTTATTCAATAAAAATAAAGAAATTAAACTACGTACAATTTTTGAGGATATTCAATGATAAATTATACTTTGACATTTTAAAGGAACTTGTAGCATGAAGCTATGTCCTTTTGAACCAATATTTGTTAAGAGGAGATCCAAACCTTACGACTGACACCAAAGTTATTAATAGATGGTGACGCGCCCTAAAATTATTTAATCTTCAATAAACAGAAAAATAGACAAGAATTATGTTCAATAAAATAATGTTGTTGAAAAAAGACTCATTTCAATAAAATTTGTAATTAACATTTATCAATACCGCGCATTTTAATAATCACGCAATAAAAAGTGTTTGATAAAAAAGTTATTGAAAAATTGCAAACATTTAATAAACATAGCCGTTAAATAAAATACATATGTACTTAATTCGATATATACATTGACATGCTTTCCGGGGGTAAATACTTCAAAACAAGTTTTATCTCATTAAAAAATAACTGGAGTATGACTCAGCTATAGAGTACATGCTTTACGCCTGAAGAGCACGTGTTCGTATCCCAGCCATATCAAAACTTTATTATATTTATGTATTTTTTTAAAGTAAATTTTAAAAACATTGTTTATTGAACTAATTTATGGAATTGCATGTTATGGCTATTCCCAGCAAAAATAAATTTGGTACAAGGATGCACTAAGATTAAATAGAAGGGCTTCAGAGATGCGCAAAAGCACATAGTGCATCTTTCTGCCTTGCGAGGTTGCAATAACGTAAGCGAATGAAGAAATTTAACGTACACACGAGAAAGGTGGTCGGCTATTTATGTTTTTTTCATGTTTCTTAAGCCCGAATTTTTTTTCTTTCAACTGAAACTTTTTAGTGCATCCTCTCTCGCTTACGTGGACACAAATATGGATGCGAGTGTTATTTTTACTTCGTAATTTGATTTTTTATTCTTCCATTGAATTGTGTATGATAATAAATGTGCCTCGGTAGCTTAGTGGTTAGTGTTCTAGCCTACAATGCGGAGATCGTGGGATCGATTCCTGATTCAATACGAGAGCAAAAAGTATTTAATAAATGTAAATTGTAGTGTAATATAGTTTCCAATTTGTGTTTGTACCACTTAATACACAAATAAAGATAAAAACAACATAAAATAATTTCAAATCAAAAATATATCCAAGTGTGGGTGAAATTGTGATATAAAGAACAAAAAATTTTTTTTAATTATATACATATAAAAAAGGCATGAGGTTAATGCATCTAAGATGCGCAAAAAGAAGCTCACGCCTCCAGACCTACCAAGTGGGACATCCCATACAAAAATCATGTAATACGGAAGCAGGTTGGTAAGGGAGAGTACCGAAATCTCTCTCTTACAAACCTGCTTCCGGTAGACGGATATTTTTGCTGGGTTGATATTATTTTATTATAGTATCATAATATACATATGAGAATAAATGTTTGATCCACTGTTCGCAAACCTAAAAATAATAAAATATTTTTTCTGTAAACAATTGTATCTGACTCTATTAAGGATAAACTAGAATTTATTAAGAGGAACAAAAATTTTTGTAAAAAAAAGATTAAATTGGGTTTTAATATATTTAATACAAACAATTGTATTATTCATTCAATATTTTTTAAACACAGTGAAAAAACGAATTAAATAACAATTTTGAAAAAAAAGTACATTTGTTCTGCCGATTGTATATAAGTGTTTTGTGTGTGTGTGTTTTTTTAATGAGAATAATATTTTTATTTTTTATTGAAAAAACGTGACTGAATGTTAGATTATATTTTTAAATCTATTTGTATGGTTTTGTATTTTTTTCGTCAAATGTGAATTTTTAGTAAATATAATAATGATGTTGTATTTTTGTTTGCTGAGTTGACGACTAATGAGTAAAATCACGAAAGGTTAAAATAATTTCGAAATGTTTAATAAGATTAAGAGGGAATTACCTTTTAAGTTATTTGTAAAAATTTGGCTAAAACCAAATGTTTATTTAAGCACATTTTGAAGATTTTTAAAATAATTCAAAATATTATTTTTACGGTAGTCTTTTGAGAACAATTTTTCAATTTTTACAATGTATTGCTTCCACAACAAAACTGGTTTCGAAAAATTCTATAACGTAAGTATATTTTGTTTAAGTCTCAGCTTACAGGAAGCATTAAAAGATGGCAAAGCATTTAAAATATTTTTGGAAGCAGAAAGTATTGCTTCTAGCCGGATCATCTCAAACAAAAATCAGGCATCATTAATATATTGGATGATCTATATATTTAATATCCAGCCATAACCACAAAGCTTGCCCGATATAACTTTTGAACTTCGGATTTTTGACGAAAATCTATTATTCACGATTGTAAATAAAAAACGAGATTCGAAAATTATGTGGGTTAAGATTTTTGCGGTTATAGCTCGATATAAATATATGTAAGTGGGAGGTAAACTACATCAAAACACATCGCAAAAACATATTGAAAATGATTCTATATCTATAGTCACTCTAATATTACATTTTTGTAACGAAAATTACGTTATATACTGTCATATACATACATATATACTGTTACTTAATAAAAAGGACTTGGTGCTGTTTACCTCGGAGATGATTTTGAGTAGGATGCACCACCTAACGATATGTATATAACTGTAACAGAACCGTGTCTGTACGTTAAATATTTTTTGGAAATTTTTATAGTGACGAAATAACAATCGATTTTGAGTACAAAACAACAATTTTTGGATTTTTGTCAGTATTTCAATTTGTCTATCTGACTTACACTTAGCAACTATTGGATGGACTTAATTTAGTGCGGATGTACTAGAGTATCCACTCCGGTAATCATTGCTCTATTAATCGAGTAATTTTGTTTCATTATTTTATTGAATAATGAAAATAGTTCATTTCGATTAACGAATAACCCGAACAATTTATGCCATAGCAGATTCGTTTTTTTAATAGAAACATATATTTTTAACTGATTAAATCACTTAAAACTAAATTACAGGTTGTTACCTTCAGTATTTATTTTCATTAATAAATATGCAAAAATATATATATTTTAGTCCCTTTTTAGATGTGTTTATAACCCAGGCAGATGAAACAATTACTTTCATTTGCATTCTCTAACATCCAGGCAAACTCCATATATAATTTTTTTTTTTGTGTTTTACATCAGGAACCGGCAAACACCTACTAATACATTTTGCTTGTATGGGTTTTATTTTGCAACTCTCGCTCTTAGTGTATATCAAGCAATAGCAAGAAAGAAGCGATAGCACAACCTGCTTGTTTGAATGTTCATGCCACACTTATTGATTTTATGTACTTTTAGTTAATAAGTATGAGTACATATGTGTGAGAGTAAAATTGTAAAAACCCCATGTGATATGCTTTGCCGGTTCCTGTTTTATATGGAGGTTGACAGTTTTGAAAAGCAAGATAAATGAGCATCTGCTCCTATTGGTTTACCTGTTTTGAGTGTACCTCGGTTATAACACGGGCAACGCAACGTAAAAAACTGTTATAAATAATTATTATCCAGCAACGTTAAAAATATTCATCGACGGATGATAGTTATGGGAAACAAAAAATTAGTTTTACTAACCATAACTGTTATAGGAAGACAAAAGCTACATTCATTAATAGTAATAGTTATTACAACAAAAACTTTTTTTAACGAGCTTTAATTATTATTACTGAATTTTTATAAGAGTTATATCTCTGGATTAAAATATCGTCAACACTATTATATTTCATTAAACATATTTATAGCCCCTGATGAAAACAGAGGTTTGTTATAAATTTGTAGTCTGCCTCTGTCTGCACCATCGTAGAGCCCAAACTGCTAGTCCGATTTTGATTTGGTTTTTTGTTTGAAAGGTGACTTGATCGAGAGTGTTCGAACCTATGTTTGGAGAAAATTGGTCCAGCCCTTTTTAAGTTATCATCCATTTTTTTTTTTGGGTTGTTAAAATCTTTTCATTTAATGTGATTTTATACACTACATATTATTTTTTTTAAGTTTTAGAACTTTAAAAGTGAATGGTTATTTTCTTGTTTATTTTTTAGCTCCATTTCACTTTTATTGTTCATTTCTGTTTTTTAATATAATAAGAGTATGGAATCAACTACACATGTATGGCTTTTTACATTAGATAAAATTATTTGGAAAATTATTTAAATTATTCGACTAATTTAAGAACCTTACTCGATTAAGCGAGCAATGGTAAAATCTAAAAACCGATTAATTGCTTATTCGAACAAGGCCAAAAGACAAATAATTGGATACTCTAGGATATACTTTGAAGGCTCCGTTAGCCAACCGTTGCTGTACCGCTACCGTACCGTACCGTACTGTTAGCACGTTTGTCCACTTATAGAACATTTAAAAATGTGCGTATGTTTTACTCTATTTTGTTCTTTTAATATGAAAAAGAAACAGCTGTTCACAAAATTCAAAATGTTCAAATAGTGAGTCTTGCGAAGAAAAAGTACCTAAACGATGTAAATAAGAGGTGTTTTTTTAGAGGTATAGAACTTCGAATTGAAATAAAACACAAGAAAATCGTTTTAATGTCCATCAATTTGGCTTTATTGGAAGGATAATTTTATGCCATTAATGTTTAAATATGATTTCGGGCATGTGGCCGCCGCGGCTGGCTCGAATAAAGCCAATTCTACAGGTCCAATTTTCAACCACTTTTTCGAGCATATGGGGCCGTATGTTGGCAATAACGCCACGAATGTTGGCTTCCAAGTCCCCTAACGTTTCTGGTTTGTTGGCGTAGACGAGCGACTTCACATATCCCCAAAGAAAATAATCCAATGGTGTCAAATCACACGATCTTGGTGGCCAATTGACAGGTCCGTTCCGCGAAATTATGCGCTCATCGAATGTTTCCTTCAATAAATCGATTGTGACGTGCGCTGTGTGGCATGTAGCGCCGTCTTGTTGGAACCACAACTCATCCACATTCATGCCATCCAATTCGGGAACAAAATAGTCGGTTATCATGGGTCTATACCGGTCTCCATTAACGGTAACTGACTCTCCAGCATTATTTCGGAAGAAGTATGGCCCAATGACTCCACCAGCCCATAGAGCACACCAAACAGTCAGTTTTTGTGGATGTAATGGCGTCTCAAGGGTCTCATGTGGATTCTCTTCACTCCAAATGCGGCAATTTTGCTTGTTGACGTAGCCATTCAACCAAAAATGAGCCTCATCACTGAACAAAATTTTGCGATGAAAATCAGCATCGAGATCAATCTCATTTTCGGCCCATACACCAAAATCACGACGCATTGCATGGTTTCGCGGCTTTAATTCTTGCACAAGCTGGATCTTGTAAGGTCGCAAGCCAAGATCTTTGCGCAAAATCTTCCATAAAGTTGATGGACAAAGCTCCAATTGCTGTGCACGGTGGCGAATCGATTCATTCGGGTCCTCTTCAACACTTTGCTCTACAGCCGCAATTGTTTCTTCGGTGCGCACTGTTCGACGTCTCTGCGGATGCGTATTATCACATAGAGTAAACGTAGTGCGAAAACGATCCATGGTTAACCGAATTAATTGCTCTGATGGACGATTATGTCGACCATAAAATGGACGGAGCTTGCGGTAAACTTCGCGAACTGAACCATTATTTTCGAAATAAATTGGCACGATTTGCAAGCGTTGTTCTTTTGTCAACCTGTTCATGATGAAATGGCAAACCAAACTAAATATTAATCACTTGACAGCTGACAAAATGGCCGCCAGTTAAAAAAGTGATGCCAACTTAAAGTTCTATACCTCAATAAAAAACACCCATTAGTATTAAAACTGTATTTGGTGTAGGTACATAAAAATATATCTATATTATATATTTATAATAAATAAATATGTATCTATGTATACATACATATCGTTAAATAAAACGCAAAAAGCCCTAACTAACAAAAAAATCGAATCGGCTTTTTAAAAAACTCCAATGTATTTCACCAACATAGCACATAGCTAAGTACATATGTAAGAAATGAAATTATTTTTTATATCTGGATACACAAAAAATGGTTTGAAACCATTTTAATCCTTTTATCTATATCTCATTTATATTTAACGTGCATATATAGTCATATAAAATGCAAAAGGGCATATCGTCCTCTTAAATAATTTTTCAGGATAGATAAAAAACTTAATAAAAAAACTATTGTCTGAATTAATGATACTATGCTAAAATTTTTTTTAATCACAATAGTTTCATTTTTATTAAGTTTTTTATCTCTCCTGAAAAATGTTTTAAAAACGATGATATGCCCTTTTGCATTTTATATGACGATATGTATTTCTTTATTATATGCATGCATCTAATATATGTATATTTATGTACAAATATACATACTTAGATATATATGTATTACTTTAAGTTGTTTCCCACACAGATATTATTATTACCAAAAGTACCAAAAAACAGAGCAAAATTACCCTCATTCCATTTAGCATACAAGCAACCCATTATACTGATTGGGACGTTACGGCAAAGTGACTTTTAAATTCGGTAAGCTTTTGCATTGGTTTTCCCATGCCATACACGAACAGCTGACACGTTTTTTTAAAGAAACAGTACGGTACGGCTCGCTATTTCTACCTTGATACCTGGTTTAACATATGGGATGGTTTTCTCCGTGATCAAATATCTCACTTCCAGAGAAAATTAAAAAGAGTACAAATTTTTACAGACATCAACTGATACTGTTTTTGAAAGTTTGTAGCACTTTTTGATTTTCAAAGCTTGTAACAGCTTTTTTAAATGTGAATTTATGGGACGTAAATAACAGTAAACCAAAAAATTTTAGCTCAAAATCTATATACATATGATAGAGTCAACGGAGATATATACTGCCATCTACCAATAGATACGTGTTGACGTGCCCTTTCAGAATCTAATGGGATCTTAAAAAACGATCTCTTCTCCACAGTTAAGAGTTATTTTTCAACGAAAAAAAAAGATCAGATGAAACTCGCAAAAAGAGAGTTTTATTTTGCCGTCATAAAATAAAACTCATTTTAGGTGTTTTACTTTTCCCGACCGAAAATAAAACTCATTTTATGAGTACTTTTGTTTTTTTTCGTCTAAAATAAAACTCGTTTTTTGTATAATGCGTGTAGTAATTTATTTAATTAATTTAAGGAACATAATTTTTCTAAAAATTGTCCACAAACGAGTTTTAACGCAGGTCGTTCAATATCAATTTAAGTACAGAGAATGCTTTTTCCACACTTACCTGTGTTGCAGGAATACACTGTACAGTTTTTGCCAATTTATATAAGTACGGATAATGTCTATTTACATAAAATGAGTTTTATTTGACGTCAAAAATAAAACTCCTCAAAAGAGTATTATTTTATGACGGCAAAATAAAACTCCCTTTTTAAGACTTTCATCCGACCTTTTATTTTTACGTTGAAAAATAACTGTCTTAGATGGACATTTTATTTTGGATTCACAAAATAATTATTATAAAATAGTTTTTTATCCAAAGAAATCTAATTATTTGGCTTGAGTTCGGTTTTAGTTTAATTTTTCAATTATATTATATTTTTCTATTTAGAGATATATGTGAAGCACGTAGACAAAGAAAATTTTAACTGCACGGAGGGTTGAACTTACATGTATCGATGGCTATAGCTAATCTCTTCAGAGTTCTATACCGTATCGAAACATGTCAGCTCAACCCTCCGTGCAGTCAAAATTTTCTTTATCTACATGCTTCACATTTATCTCTAGAGATAAATAAAAAATAAATAAAAACTATAATTTAATTGAAAAGTTAAATTAACACCGAACTCAAGCCAAATAATTAAATTTCTTTGGATATAAACAAATACAGTTCGACTAAAACTCATAACTTAAAATAATTTTTGTATATCGATAACTGTTATTTACGGTCCTTGGAACTTTATAATAATATAATTTTATATGAAACAAGAACTTCTTATAGTCATTAGCTGAATCTTAAGGGTATCATGCAGTTACATAGAGTAAAGTCGGTGAAAAAACTGTTCATGGTTTTTAAAAATTCAAATATTTGCTTCAACGGTCGACTGAGATTATCAATATTTCAATTACAAAACTCAATATTATTTCAAACGATTTGAAGTTTTTAAATAATAGTAACATAATTTCATTGTAACTCTTTTGTATGATATCAAAAGTTTTCATAAATAAGATTAATAGTATAATAATTTAAAAAATGTATATGTTATGCATTATGTATGAGAAAAAAATTATGTAATTATGCTAAAACACACGAGACAACCATTATAGCATTCAAGGCATGTTGATTTCACTATTGCTCTCGGTTATAGTCAGCTGAAATCTTTTAAAATAATATTGTATTTTGATTGCTTAAATTGTACATATTCTACATATTATAGAGTTACCTAAATTTATTAAAACTAAAAATACATAAATTATAAATTTCCTGCTATGTTCAAAGTAATGCATTGAAGGTTTATAACAAATTTATAAAACAAATTTTAATAAAAGATTTATGTTATAAACCTTTGATAAAAATAAAACTTTTATAATGAATAAGGCAATTAATTATCAGAGAGGCGTTTAAAAGTAAATTATAATTTCATATTTTATTGTTAATATTTTCACTCCAACTTATTATCAGTTTAAAGGTGAATACAATTAAAAATAAACTGATTGGTGCTCAGCAATAAATTAGAGTTCAGACAATTAAATACATAGATGCATATAATAAATATTAATTTAATTACAATCAATTGGTAAACTTTAAATCAATAATATTAAATAGCAGTGCTTTACCAACAGGTTTAAAAAATGTTTACGAGAAAATTTGATAACAGTTTTTCGGGACTACGACGAGTTTGGTGAAACTTTACAAATTTAATAACATATTTATTATTTTATTTGACTGAGGCTATGAATATAAAATTCTTGCACTTACGTATTACTTAAGTATTACATTTAAAGTTATTGTTATAAAACAAAAATTAGCATGGTTATAAAGATTACACAGATTTACAGTGAAAGTCCGTTGTGAACAAAATTAAAAAAACATACTGTGTCGTTTGTTTTTCCATATTACTTACAGATTTTTTATAGGTCATATCTAATGTTTCCACTAGGTACACCAGTGTATTTCACCTTAACGCGGGAACAGCATGTCCGATTTCGACCAGCAAAACAGCAACAGATGCATGATAAAATGACCTTCAAAAAATGAGAACACAGTATTTCTAGCGCATCAAACAGATTAGAAAAATTTAAGTTTTGTTCAAAACGGAATTTCACTGTAAGTCTAAGTAAGGGAACACTGATTTTCTTGCTCAACCATGTAAGCGAACTCTGTTACAAAAAATTTTCCACCGCTTCCGCCTCTGAGGTCAAGCTTTTCGTTTGTGTTTATTTAGTAATGCAATAATAATTAATAGACTTTGCCAACCTATTAAACATACACAGAAAGAAATAGGCCGTACTAAATTCAAGTATATTCTACTTACTTTGAGTACGAGTCGTATTCAAAAATTTAAGTACGAATAATACTAAAATGTAATCAAAGCAAGCCGAAAACGGGATAATTACTTAAAAAATCTTGAATCAATAACAAAATTCTTAAATTTTGTACAAAAATTCTATTTTAAGTACTACTGTTAGTATAAGCTTTTTACACAGTCGTAGTGTGTTGATATTTGTTTGCTTATTGATAGCTTCAATCGCAGTGCCGACTAATAGCCTACAAACGTCGTATTACATGCTGCTGGTTTATACTGGATTTTAGCTGTTGTTTTTTCTATACCGAGTAAGCTGAGTGTTCTAAGGCGTTGGTTTTCAAACATGATGAGCTAAGTTCAGTACTAGGAAAGAACAAAAATAAATTTTAAATTAAAACAAGTAAAAATATTAAATTTATATAAGTAGTAAAAATATAAATTCTCAAGTCTCTTCAAGTTAGCCTGATTCGGGCTTGATTTAAGTCGCTGCGGGATTGATTTAAAGTACGCAGTTAGGATTGATTCAAGTACGCGGCGGGATTGATTTAAGTATATAGCATGCTTGAATATATATGTAATACGACGTTTGTCAGCTACTTTGCGGCTATGCCCGAGCAATGAAAATAAAGAACAACAAGAGCACAACAGTGATTTGTGGCTATCATCAAGCAAACAAACGCTAACACAGTACCAGTACGTCTGTTTATAAAGTTTATAAACATATTCGTACTTAATATAAGAACTTGTATATGAATAACGACTAAACAGCCTAAAGTTAAGTATTTTGCACTTGAATATTCCGACATCAATCAATCTTTCTGTACTTGATTTCAGACAAATTTGGGAATACCGTACTTTTCACACTGCTTTGGATTAACTTAAGTACGAATGGACTGATTTTTCATTCTGTGTACTGAAG
This sequence comes from Panzeria rudis, assembly GCA_956483635.1. Lineage (NCBI taxonomy): Eukaryota > Metazoa > Arthropoda > Insecta > Diptera > Tachinidae > Panzeria > Panzeria rudis. The sequence goes on from OY101448.1 coordinate 83,818,229, forward strand.
TAATACATTTTTCTCACTCATTCTGTGCTTCACTGAATGATAATAGAAACTCTCACATTAGTCACAGAAACCAGGAGAAGATTATTAATTTACGCTCATAATGCTGCAAATAAAATAAGTCATATTTCATTTAAATCGATCTAGAAGTTCATATTTTATTGACAAAAATTTTGATTTCCATACAGAGCATACAGTAAGTAGCAAGCACACACACAAATGCGGTAAAACGAAATATTACTGAGGCGTTATAGAAGACTTCTTTATGTCTTATTTGAATGCATTCTTATATATGTTACACATGTTGCCATTGTAGGGTAGGACTTCCGCTCTCGCTTGTTCTGGCAAAGATTCTAAAAGTACTTAAATGGAATGCTTCTTAGTAGGCTTTCCAGAGCATCCTTGACAATGTTGTATTTCATTTTTGTCGTTACTATAATGGAATGTACCCTAGTGAAATTAGGGAACTTGTTGCCGAATCCTGTTTCTGCGAACATTAGCAGCACAATACATTGCGAATCATCGCCTGAACACTGAAACCTTTTAGCTTTGGAGTGATTGTCTAAAACTTTACCAAACACTGTACCGGGCGACCTTGTACGTGAGTGAACTAAACTTTATGTCATTCCGAAGATTTTACTATGGCGGTATTTAGTGTTTCGTGCAAATGGTCTTGCGAGAGAGCAAATATAAAATATCGTAGCTTTTGTATGGAATCTAATGGCAACTCTGTGTATTTTGTTGTTGGATTTTATAAAAGCTACGATATTTTGCATTTGCTATTTCACAAGACCATTCACACCAAACACTGAATACCGCCTATGTTTTTCTCATAGCTATGAGCACGGGTACCAGATTTGACGATTTTATGTTCCAAAAATAGCAAAGTGACGATTTGATGATTTTTTCATACAAAGTGACGATTTTATGCAGTGCAATAAATATAGAAATTTTCTTTTAATAAATATTATGTCAACGAGACAGTTTTATTTTCCTCGTTTAATATGTGTATGAAGAGGTCATACATAGCCGACGGCGAGTCAATAAGTCCGTGAGTTTTTGAATGTTCCGCAATTTAACTGAAAGGGCAACACTGCTCCTTTCAACAGGTATCTGTCAGTTGATAGGAGCAATATTGCCATTTCAGATATAAGGCGGAAAATTTAAAAAGTTGCGGACTTATTGACATGCCTTTCGCAAATAGCGAAAAGCAGAAGATTTTCGAGATTTTTAAGAGCTTTTCGAAATTTGCGGCGAAACTAGCTGCGAACAGATATTGTCATGTTTTAGTTTGATTGTTTTTTGATAAAACTGTCAATAAATTAATTGAATTTTCTGCTGCCCGAATTTTTTTGATGATTTTTGATAGTTGAAATGACGATATTTTTATTTTTTATAGTCAAATTGACTATTTCCGGCAAATTTATCTGACAGCCCTGGCTATGAGTTAAAAACGTAGAAGTTACAAATGCTGAAATTCAAAAAGAAATAATCGAGGTTTTCTTTAAGCTAGAAGTAACAATACATTTTGTAGATTTACTTTGCAAACATATTTTTGCATAACTCTTATTTTAGGTAAAACTATAGAGCTGTTTATTTCAAATAACATTCAAGGTCATTTATGAACCATTTGAACTTAAATAAATAGCAAAATAAAATTTCAAGAAAAATTAATAAAGACTTAAAATAAACAATATTTTTAAAAATTGTGAAGTGGAGGCTTGTTTATATGTAGAAAATAAAAAATAACTAAAATGCAATTAAATAATAAATTTTTAATGTAAAACCTACCGAAGACAATGACAAAATCACCCATGGCACATAAATGCGTAAATAAATTCATTGTACTATTCATTTAATGTTGTATTATTGTTGATTTTGTAATGTTTAAGCTACACCAATATTCTAAACTTTTTGTTTTTAGTTACACAGTGCACAGTGGGGCAGAATCAAAATCATTGATTAAACTAAAATTTCATATGGACATAACGGAGGAGTATTCCCGTTTATTTATTAAACATTAGCTCTCTGAGTTTCTCAGGAGTATCTATAAAGTCTCAAAGTGGGGAGATTCGGCCATGTGCCAAACATGTATCTTTTATATCTTATCAAGGCGTATTATATGTCTGATTCCCATCAAATGTTTTTTTGTATCCGTTGAAAGTATAGTAAAATATTTCATAAAATAAACGCATGCATTTTAAAGTCAAAACTGCTTTAGTATGATTTAATAGACTATAAATAAATGTACATAAGACTTTTTGAGTGAAACTGTAAACTATGTGTTAAACACGAAGATTAAATTTATAATGCTGAAAGCTCCCATAAGCGGACAGTCACCGTCGGCGAAGTTTTTGTCCGGTGGAGATGTCTGCTAATAAGAATATAGTAACAAATTTGTTTTATTATTTATTAAAAAAGTTTACTTTTAATTATAACAAAAGCCTTTTGGTTGGATTTCTAAAATACAGGAAGGTGTTTTTTTCAATATTTTCGCATTCACGAACTTATACCTCCTTTCCAATCACTAACATAGTTGGACATTAACGATGAAAGTGCGTTGGTGAGTCGAACGTGTGACTTTTTTCGGAAGCCAACCATCAGAAGTGACGAAGTTGCTGCACATCATTTTTTCGCTAGTCTCTTTTGCTTTGCTTTAATAATACTGACAAAAGGAAACAAAAGTTATCTATACATTTCATAAGACCCACCTACCTATATGTATTTCGAATCTGAGCTTCGCTTGGCTCTTATATTCTCCAAATTTCGAGTAAATTGCGCAAACCTGACAACAATATATATTTCGGCATTTACTCGAAAATTTGAGGGCGTACGAGCCAAACGTTTTCTCTTGTGCCGGTGTTACTGTACCACGGTCTTTAGTTAACTAAAGTAGGTTAAACAATGATATATATATATATATATATATATATATATATATATATATATATATATATATATATATATATATATATATATATATATATATATATATATATATATATATATATATATATATATATATATATATATATATATATATATATATATATATATATATATATATATATATATATATAATATATATATATATATATATATATATATATATATATATATATATATATATATATATATATATATATATATATATATATATATATATATATATATATATATATATATATATATATATATATATATATATATATATAATATATATATATATATATATATATATATATATATATAAATATATGTATATATATATATATATATATATATATATATATATATATATATATATATATATATATATATAAAGTACTTTTTATGTCGTGTGGTGTACTGCGGTATTTTAAAAATGAAAAAGTACTGAAAATAGTACAATAGTACCTAATATATATTTCGGCATTTACTCGAAAATTTGAGGGCGTACGAGCCACACGTTTTCTCTTGTGCCGGTGTTACTGTACCACGGTCTTTAGTTAACTAAAGTAGGTTAACCAATGCTATATATATATATATATATATATATATATATATATATATATATATATATATATATATATATATATATATATATATATATATATATATATATATATATATATATATATATATATATATATATTATATATATATATATATATATATAATATATATATATATATATATATATATATATATATATATATATATATATATATATATATATATATATATATATATATATATATATATATATATATATATATATATATATATATATATATATATATATATATATATATATATATATATATATATATATA